>PITA01007188.1:0-93736 GCA_004023965.1 Spilogale gracilis
TATGGAATTCAGGGCAGCAATAGTCCAAGCAATAGTCAATTGAGAAAAGAACATTAGTCTCAAAGTGGAAGCCATAGTAACAGAAGTGAAAGCTGAGGTTAGAAAGGCTTTAGATGAGATGCAATCTAACTTAAATATGCTAACAGCCAGAGTAAGTGAAGCTGAAGATCGTATCAGTGATTTAGAAGACACACGGAATGAGAAGGAGGAACAAGAGAAGTCTTGGAGCAAACAACTAAAATCCCAAGAAAAATGAATAAGGGAAATGAATGATGCCATGAAATGCTCCAATATCAGAATTATTGGAATCCCTGAAGGAATTGAGAGAGAGAGAGAGGCCGAGAAAATATTGTTGAACAAATCATGGATGAAAATTTCCCAAATCTGAGGAATGAAACAAAAGTTCATGTCCTAGAAGCAGAGAGGACACCCCCCAAGATCAATGAGGCCAGAAAAACTTCCAGGCACATAATAGTAAAATTCTTGAATCATAAAACCAAAGAATATTTCTTAAGGGAAGCTAGGAGAAAGCGATCCCTTACCTATAGAGGGAGGACCATCAGAATAACATCAGACCTTTCCACAGAAACCTGGCAAGTCAGAAAGGGCTGGCAAGACATATTCAGGAAGTTACATGACAAAAATATGCAACCAAGGATAATGTATCCAGCAAGGTTGACTTTCAAAATGGAAGGAGAAATAAAGAGCTTCCAAGACCCCCAAGGTCTAAACGATTATGTAACCACCAAACCAGCACTACAAGAAATACTAAGAGGGGTTCTTTAGAGGAGAAATGAACCCAAGAGTGACACAAAACAGAAATTTACAGAGGTAACTTATAGAAACATGAACTCCATAGGCAACATGATGTCAATACAAACATATCTATCAATAATTACCCTCAATGTGAACGGCCTAAACGCTCCAATAAAAAGACACAGGGTTGCAGACTGGATAAAACAACAGGACCCATCCATATGCTGTATACAAGAGACTCATCTTGAATTGAAAGACACTTCCAGATTGAAAGTGAGGGGATGGAAGACCATCTTTCATGCCAATGGACCCCAGAAGAAAGCCGGGGTAGTGATTCTCATATCAGACAAATTGGATTTTAGTCTAAAGACTGTAGTCAAAGACACAGAAGGACACTACATCATTCTTAAAGGGTCTCTACATCAAGAAGATCTAACAATTGTAAATATTTATGCCAACATGGGAGCAGCCAACTACATAAGCCAACTGTTAAACAAAATAAAGAATCATATTGATGCCAATACACTAATCGTAGGAGATCTTAACACACCACTCTCAGCAATGGACAGATCATCTAAACAGAAAATCAGCAAAGAATCAAGAGCCTTGAATGACACATTGGACCAGCTAGATCTTATAGATATATTCAGAACATTTCACCCTAAAACAGCAGAATACACATTCTTCTCAAGTGCACATGGAACTTTCTCCAGAATAGACCACATACTAGGTCACAAATCAGGGCTCAACCGATACCAGAAGATTGAAATGATTCCCGGCATATTCTCTGACCACAATGCCGTGAAACTGGAACTCAATCACCATAAAAAGTTCAGGAGAAAATCAAACACTTGGAAGCTAAAGAGGAGCCTACTCAAGAATATGTGGATCAACCAAGAAATCAAAGAAGAACTGAAACACTTCATGGATACCAATGAGAATGAAGATACATCGATCCAAAACCTATGGGATACAGCAAAGGCCGTCCTAAGGGGGAAATTCATAGCCATCTAAGCCTCACTCAAAAAAATTGAAAAATCCCGAATACACCAACTCTCATTACACCGTAAAGAACTGGAAAATCAACAAAAAATTAAACCAACCCCCCACACAAGGCGGAAAATAATAAGGAGTAGAGCAGAGATGAATGAATCAGAAACTAGAGATACAGTAGAATGCATCAATGAAACTAGAAGCTGGTTCTTTGAAAGAATCAATAAGATCGATAAATCATTGGCCAAACTAACCCAAAAGAAAAGGGAGAAGACCCAAATTAACAAAATCATGAATGAAAGAGGAAAGATTATGACTAACACCAAGGAAATACTTGGTGTTATTTCATCAATATCAAAAATCAATATCAATCATCAAAAATTACTATCAACAATTATATGCCAATATGTTTAACAACCTACAAGATATACATTCCTAGAAACCTGTAAGCTTCCAAGACTGAAACAGGAAGACATTGACGATCTGAATAGACCTATATCTAGTAACGAGATCGAAGTAGTGATCAAAAACCTCCCCAAAAACAAGAGTCCAGACCCAAACGGATTCCCTGGGGAATTCTACCAAACATTCAAAGAAGAAATAACACCTATTCTCCTGAAGCTCTTTCAAAAAATAGAAACGGAAGGAAAACTTCCAGACTCTTTCTATGAAGCCAGCATCACTCTACTCTCCAAACCAGACAAAGACCCCATCAAAAAGGAGAACTTCAGACCAATATCGCGGATGAATACGGATGCCAAGATTCTCAACAAGATCCTTGCTAACAGGATCCAACAATACATTAAAAAGATTATCCACCATGACGAGGTGGGTTTTATCCCAGGGATGCAGGGGTGGTTCAACACTTGCAAAACAATCAACGTGACAGAACAAATCAATAAGAGAAGAGAGAAAAACCACGTGGTACTCCCAATTGATGCAGAAAAGGCATTTGACAAAATACAACATCCGTTCCTGATCAAAACCCTTCAAAGTATAGGGATAGAGGGAACATTTCTCAACCTCATAAAATCTATCTACGAAAAACCCACGGCGAATATCATTCTCAATGGGGAAAAACTGACAGCCCTTCCTCTGAGATCAGGAACAAGGCAAGGATGCCCACTCTCACCACTACTATTCAACACAGTGTTAGAAGTCCTAGCAACAGCAATCAGACAACAGAAAGAAATAAAAGGTATCCAGCTTGGCAAAGAGGAAGTCAAATTCTCTCTCTTTGCAGATGACATGATACTATATGTGGAAAACCCCAAAGACTCTACCCCCAAACTACTAGAACTCATACAACAATTTGGTAATATGGCAGGATACAAAATCAATGCGCAGAAATCAGTTGCATTCTTATACACTAACAACGAAAAAATAGAAAGGGAAATCAGAGAATCGATTCCATTTACTATAGCACCAAAAACCATAAGATCCTTAGGAATAAACCTAACCAAAGAAGTCAAGGATCTGTACTCAAGGAACTACAGAACACTCATGAAAGAAATTGAAGAAGGCACAAAAAGATGGAAGAGCATTCCATGCTCATGGATCGGAAGAATAAACATTGTCAAAATGTCTATACTGCCCAGAGCAATCTACACTTTCAATGCCATTCCGATCAAAATTCCACCAACATTCTTCAAAACGTTAGAACAAACAATCCTTAAATTTATATGGAACCAAAAAAGACCCCGAATCACTAAGGAATTGCTGAAGAAGAAAAGCAAAGCTGGGGGCATCTCATTACCTGACTTCAGGCTTTATTCCAAAGCTGTGATTACCAAGACAGCATGGTACTGGCACAAAAACAGAGAAATAGACCAATGGAACAGAGTGGAGAGCCCACATATGGACCCACAAATCTATGGGCAAATCATCTTTGACAAAGCAGGAAAAAATATCCAGTGGAAAAAAGACAGTCTCTTCAATAAATGGTGCTGGGAATATTGGACAGCTATGTATAGAAGAATGAAACTAGTCCATTCTCTTACACCACACACAAAGGCAAACTCGAAATGGATGAAAGACCTCAAGGTGACACAGGAATCCATCAAAATCCTGGAGGAGAACATAGGCAGTAACCTCTTTGACATCGGCTACAGCAACTTCTTTCAAGACATGTCTCCAAAGGCAAAGGAGACAAAAGCGAAAATGAACTTCTGGGACTTCATCAAAATAAAAAGCTTCTGTACAGCAAAGGGAGCAATCAACAAAACAAAGAGGCAACCTACAGAATGGGAGAAGATATTTGCAAATGACACTACAGACAAAGGGCTGGTATCCAAGATCTATAAAGAACTACTCAAACTCAACACCCAAAAAGAAGATGAACACATCAAAAAATGGGCAAGAGACATGAAGAGGCACTTCTCTGTAGAAGATATACAAACGGCTAACAGACACATGAAAAAATGTTGAGCGTCACTAGCTATCAGGGAAATTCAAATCAAAACCACTCTAAGATACCACCTTACACCAGTCAGAATGGCCAAAATTAACAGGACAGAAAACAACAAGTGTTGGAGAGGCTGCAGAGAAAGGGGAACCCTCTTACATTGTTGGTGGTGCAGCCGCTTTTGAAAACAGTGTGGAGATTCCTTAAAAAATTAAAAATAGAGCTACCCTATGACCCTGCAATTTCACTCCTGGGCATTTACCCCAAAGATACGGATGTAGTGAAAAGAAGGGCCATATGCACCCCAATGTTCATCACATCAATGGCCACAATCGCCAAACTGTGGAAAGAGCCAAGGTGCCCATCAACAGATGAATAAAGAAGATGTGGTACATATATACAATGGAGTACTATGCCTCCATCAGAAAGGACGAATATCCAACTTTTGTAGCAACATGGACTGGACTGGAAGAGATTATGCTGAGTGAAATAAGCCAAGAAGAGAAAGTCAAGTATCGCATGGTTTCACTTACTTGCGGTGCATGAAGGATAAACTGGAGGACAGTGGGAGAAGGAAAGTGAATGGGAACTAGGGTAATCTAGGGAGGGAAACGAAACAACAGAGACTTTGGACACAGAAACAAACTGAGGGACTTGGAGGGAGGGGGGGTGGAGGGATGGGAGAGCCTGGTGGTGGGTACTGGGGACACCTAAAGCGTGGAGCACTGGGTGTGGGGAATGGGGAATGAATCTTGGAACACTGGAAAAAAAAAATTTAGTAACAATAAAAAAATACTATTCAGATAAAAATCTGTAATAAATTTTTGAATAATTCAAAAAAAATGACTGACAAGCTGAATATTTTAAGTAGTGAATGGGATATTTGGTTAAGCTATTCACTCTCTTCACTCAGTGCCCACCAGAGACCACTGATCTTGTCTGCTCCAAACATTCTATCAGCAGGACTAAAGGCCACAACTCCCTACTACTGCCTTTTTGCAATATACCAATCTAGAAAACCACATGGCAACTCTCATAATGCAGTATAAATCTGTAGTAACATACGCATGCGAGCACTGTAGGTCAGATAGGACAGCTTCAGGATGCTCTCAGCAGAACACTCCCATAGGATTTAATTACTCCTTAATCAACTCTATCATTTCCTAATCCTACATCTAAATTGTTCATAAAGTAACAATTGCCTAAGAATCCTCTATGCTGGGGTCAGACTGTGGTCCACGGGCCTTATGTGGCCCACCACTAGTTTTTGTACACAAATGTTTATTGGAGCACAGCCAGGACCATCATTTGTTTATATCATATTGCCTACAGCTGCTTTCATTCCATGAAGTGAGTTAAGTACTTTTGGCAGACACCATTCGGCCCCAAATGCCTAAAATATTTACTATCTGGACATTTATAGAAGTTTTTTTCACCCCTGGCTTACACAATTGGCCTATGAAAATGATGTAGGAGAGAACTTAACAGCAAAGGACTGGGCATTGCTCAGCACGGTTTTGCATTTTCATGCCACCAGCCACCCTCAAGATGAAAAAGTAGGTGGTATACCGTATTTGTGGATGTAATACTGATGCTATATGGAATTGAGTTACAGAGTGTCTAACTTAGCAAATGTGTTGCAAGTCATCTCTGGGGAATCCAGGAGGGAGGTTATAAAAAAAACCCAGAGCCTCTTACCTCTAAAATCATACTGTCAGCTCACCACTCTTTCCACACAGTCATCTAAGCAGCCAGTAATTGACAGGGATTAGCATAAAATTTGAAGGATTTTTACCATTTCTCACCTAATTAATTCCCATGTTGATTTTTAAAACCATTATCCTTTAATCTGTCCACAAAAATCTGACTTCCACTAACTTTTATCTGTTGGAACTCACTAGCCTGCAAAAAAGGTGAACTTTTCTCAGAAATAAGACTTTTACCAAATTAGTAAAGTATATGTGTGTATGCATGCATATAAAACTGGGGGGGGGGGGATTAAAAGTGACTAAAAACCTTGATACAGAAGCAGGATTACTGTGAAAGTTCTATTTTCATAATATGATTTTCAGTTATGTCATTTGAGGCATATTTTTCATTTATTTTAGGCCAGTAAGAACCCAAGGCAGAGGTTACTGGTATGAGAAACACCAGAAACTCTAGAAAAGTGTGTCTCCCTCATGAATCTCTCAAGCTAGTTATGAGTCTATACTGCTATCTCCAGTGGGGGGTACATCTTACCTGTCTGAAACCCGCCTCTGGTGTTCCTGAAGCTCGGCCGCGCTGTGGGAAGGTCCTGCCGTCCTTCACAGAGGAAACAAGTTTCCAGCGCAGGCGCAGTGGATGAAATAGCCAAGGGCTGATTTCACGTGCTTCCTGACGCGTCTCTCAAGTTTCCTTCCCATCCTCTTATTGACCCTCTATTTCTTCTCCGATCTCTTCCCCGCTGTCAACATGTATGCTCAAGACTCCTCTTCACTCCTCTTGATTCTGAGAAAAATGCTTAATCTCACTGAGCCATAGATTGTGATGTTTTAAGGGTCAAGAAGAGGAAAACGAGATCTTTAAAATCTGAGTCTCTTGAAGGAGGAGCCTCGGAGTCTGCCTTTCTACCAACAAGTGATTCTAATGATGGGGCTGGTTTGGAAAACATGGCGTTGTTAATGTACCTTTCGTAGGTAGTTGAATCACCTGGATGCTTATTAAACAGTCTCCACCCAAACCTGGTGACACTGATTCTCTTCATGGGTGCATATGTAGGTATAAGTCATCTGCAGAAAGCATTTTGAGAAAGCCTGGACTAAAGCCTTGACACTGGCAGCGTGGTCCTTGTTCACCAGGATCAGCCTCACCTGGAAGGTTCTTAGAATCGCAGGGACTCCTAGGCCCTGCCACCTCTTAATCAATGTGGACATTAGTAAGCCCCCCAGCTGATTCTTCTGCACCTAACAGTTTGCAAAGCACTGACTTAAACCCAACACTGAACCACAGAACCAAGCTTCTAAAAACTGTTCTGTACTCAAATGTTCATAGCTTGATTTAAAATGTTACCTGACCCCGTTAATCCCCAATTCTAGGTGAAAAGACATGATGCACAGGACTCTTAAACAGGCAAAGAACTATGTGTCTTCAAGGCTGGCAGGGCCTGGTGATGTGACCTCTGCTGTGAGACCCTACCTGGACAGTCTGGGAGCTCTTACTACCTGCTAGTTTAGGATGCCTATGACAGGAAGCCTCACCCCTTAGGAACTTAGAAGGAATAGGTCCTTGAATAGGAAAAATAGCTTCTCATCCTATGCCTTAGCTTTTCTAGGAGGAGGATACAAGTGCCTAGTGCAGGGCATGAGGCAGGATCCATCCTACTGGTAAAAGGGGGCCGGGAACCTATGGTTTAGGGGGCAGTAGGAAGAGCCCCTGAACTTGTAGTTTCAGCTCTCACTGGCATGCTTGCCCTAACTACTGTTGTACAAGAAGGGGAGAAAATACTGATATTGGGACGCCTGGGTGGCTCAGTTGGTTAAGCAACTGCCTTCGGCTCAGGTCATGATCCTGGAGACCTGGGATCGAGTCCCGCATCGGGCTCCCTGCTCGGCGGGAAGCCTGCTTCTCCCTCTCTCACTCCCCCTGCTTGTGTTCCCTCTCTGGCTGTGTTTCTCTCTGTCAAATAAATAAAATCTTAAAAAAAAAAGAAAAAAAGAAAAATACTTGTATCGCATTGGTGTCACATCTATAGATATGTATGGGAGGATAAAAGACAGACATGATTGTGGAAAATATTGTTCCCAGAGAAGCCAGTTATTTGTAGCCCTATTGGCCTATTCTTTTATTTTTCTTGCTCCAAACTGTGAAATGGCTTTCCATTACCTGGAATAATAAGGCTCTGACTCAAATCTTAATGGTTAAGGATTTTTCAATCTTAAACACTTCATAACCAACAGGACTATTTTTTTCTTGCCCTCAGTTTCCTTGCTCTTAATAGAAAATGAACACTGAACCAGAGATACAACACCACTTCTTCCTACATGAGCTCAAGCACGCACTGCTCGAGCACTTATTATGTGCCAGTATTATGCTAAAGTCTATAGATGCTTATTGTTTCCTCATTTCATTTTACCCTTATTATAGCCCTATAAGTTAAGAACCCATTTTATAACCTTTCTATAGAGGAGAAAACTGAATCACATTTAGGTAAAAACAAGAATCAACCCCAGACAAACAAAAAAACCTTACAAAGCTCACTCCACTTAACTGATAGGGACAGCTACTGAACCCAGTCTGACGCCAGACCCAATGTCCTTAGCCACCAAGTGGGGCAGTTACTGTGTGCCTGGAACTGAAGCCATGAAAAGGGGTTACAGAGCATTCCCCTCAGAAGCCTGTGGCCTAATGGAAGACTGCAAATTCTAATCTAAGGATGGTAATCCCTCTCACAAGTCACCAGCATTTTTTACTTGCCTAGAACAGAAATGAGCCTGGACTTGTATCACACAGGACTCCAGAAACCCACCAGCAACTGCTTGAAGTTAGGAGTTGAGATGGCACTTTTTTCTCCATTCTTGCTCCAGTGGAAATAAATCTAAAATGGTTTATCCTTATTGCATGTACATTTGATCTATAACAGAGGCATAGGAAGGTATTGCTAGTATGTGCAACTAACCATATTAGGTATTAAGGGTTCTTGGCACACAGGCACAAACCTAAAATATTACAACAGTCAAGTAGGCAACAATATTGCTTTCATTTTCCCAGTTTATCAGGAAAGATAAGCCTAGTTTACTCAAATCACAGGTGCACAACATCTCCCAGATCACTATAGTTCATGTAACTCACTTGCTTGAATTTTATCCTTTCAGGAATTAAAACGAACAGGTTAAAAGAAAAAACATATATGGGACTATAACTAAGGTTGAAATATATAAGACAATAGCATTTGATGTCAGAGCTGGTAGGCCAGCAGGACAGAAATCTACCATAGTGAACATATTAAAATCCACCTTTCCCCACTTAATTGAAAATGAGTTAATGCACAGGTGGGCTGAGCTAAAATTAGCATCAAAGAAAGTAATTTTTCTGTTTATATAATTTGCATGCCTTTGTAATCAGCAAAATGACAGATCAGACAAGAAGCCTACCTGCTGTGATGCAATCTTTAATCTCTGTCATATATTAATCATCCCCCTGTAATATAATAAAACTGCTTCTGTCATGATGGCACTGAATGTAAATAGTTCCAATTACTGATAATTCTCAACTGTTTTGCAGAAGGACCCGTGTGGTATGATCCATGGGCTTCAGAAGGAAACAAAATAATAAAAGAAGGTAACTGAATTTTGCATCCAGGTTGAAACTTTTCTGATGTCTCCCCAGACTTGGAGTTTACTTTTCTTGGATTATTGCTAAGAGCTGGAGCAACACAGATGCAGACACTTGGGAGGAAAACATCCTCTGGTTTACAAGGTTCAGGGTGATTTTAATACGCTAAAAGTGAGTAAATAACTTGTGCTGCTAATTCCCTGCAGGCATTATCCAAGTTTTTACCCATTACAGTGTGAGGTCTTTGAATAAAAAGTTTCTGTTTGAACCCAATATTGTCGCTGCTCTTGTGGCACACAAGAGAGAAATCAAAATATCTCCAGCAGTGAAAGTGAGTCCAAGACATGAAACTAATGCCATATGTGCCTAGCATTGTGATATGCTTTCCTCTGAGGTTACCCCAAATTCCACCAGCATTTAATGCCTCTGATACTCTCAGGGGGGTCTGGGGGGCTCGCTGTTAAGCATCTGCCTTCAGCTCAGGTCATAGATCCCAGGGTCCCTGGATCAAGCCTGGCATAGGGCTCCTTGCTCAGTGGGAGGCCTGCTTCTCCCTCTCCCACTCCCACTGCTTCTGTTCCCTCTCTCTCTGTGTGTCTCTCTGTGTCAAATAAATAAAATCAATAAAATATTTTTTTAAAATAATAAATAAATAAATAAATAAACCTCTGACACTCTCAGAAAATAAATGATCACTGCACTTTGAATGCTTCTTGAGAAGTTCTTCAAAGGGAGATGACTTCTAGAACTTCAGAGGAAGCCTGTCATCCAGGATGGAAGACTCAGATAAAGGAGACAACCCCATCACAATTAGTTCTTCTTTCACCAGTGGCAGACCTCACTAATGGATCTCAATACTTTTTCACACTGAGACTGGTGGCAGAAATCACTAAGCAATTTTCATGCCTTTTTCTTTTTCTTCCACAGAAAGCCACTTTTAACCTTCTCCCCTCAGATCTTGGGATAAGCCATTAACAATGAAGTGAAGTGGAAGGAGGAAGTGAAAGACTTTTGCTCTCTTTCTTTCAAGTTGAACTTGCTAACTAGAGACAGTATCCCTAGTGTTCTGTTTTGAACCGCTTGTTCATTTGAAAAGATGCACATAGTTTCACTTACTTGTGGTGCATAAGGGGTAATACAGAAGACAGTAGGAGAAGGAAAAGTAAATGGGAAGTAGAGTAATTCAGGGAGAGAAATGAAACATGAGAGACTGGACACAGAAACAAACTGAGGGAGTTTGAGGGACGAGGTGGGGGGATGGGAGAGCCTGGTGGTGGGTACTGAGGGCACATATTGCATGGAGCACTGGGTGTGGGGAATGGGGAATGAATCTTGGAACACTGAAAAAATAAAAAAAAAAAGTTAAAAAAAAAAGAAAGAAAAGATGCAATGTGACCTTCTCAATTAGAAAGAGGGCAAAGGGGCAGGGGCTATAGATTCTTTAAACCATCCCACTTCTCATGCTCCTACCTGCCCCTCATTTTCTCTTTAAGGAATTTTAAAACTAATTGTAGAAATTCAAGGCAGGGAATCTGAAATTTGCTACCAATGTCAATGACTAAAAATATTTCATAGGATTTTTTGAACTTTATTTTTCCCTTATTTGTTATTTTTGTAGCCCTGTCTCAAACGGTTAACAGTAAATGTGGAACAACACCTTCCATAGTCTGAAATATGAATGGTACATTCTAACTTCTTATTAAAAATATTTATCTTAATTTCAGGATTTGAGCAGTGAGTATTTTGGTAGCCTATTAATAGTATTACAGCAAAGGACTTAAACTCTACCTTACAAACATTTCCCCTCAAAAATGAGGATCCATATGCAGACAAACGCAAAACAGAAGGCAAATAATAAACTCAAATGAGATATTATCACCTAAGTCAGCATCTGCCATTGAGTATCTCTGATACAGACCAAGTTGGAACCTCCAGAGTAAAACATGTTCTACTACATCATCTTCCCAAACCCAAGAACACTCAATTATATTTGCAGGATACACATGATGAGAGATGGTTCCACCTCTTGGGTCACCCATGTCCATTTATCCATTTAACTGCATAGACATGGTAAATAATAGTAAATAAATGCCTTTTTGTCACATGGTAACCACAGGCCAAAGACCCACACACTTGAGCTTAATTCTGACCAAACAGATCAGCAAATCCTCTTTGCTTTGGAGAGAGAGGCTAGATATCTCTTCCTCTATGATGATCCCATTTTGAAACCTACACTTGCATCCCAGGTAAACATGATCTACCATTCAACCTCTCTAATGTTCTGATTCACTGACAGTAGGTACCATTCAACTCAGTACTTCATCATTATTTTGAAGTTTCTGATTGACTAACATTGAGTCAGTATTTTCATCTAGATTGTAGCGTCTTTCATGGTAGAGATGACTTTCCTTCTGTGTATCCCACAGATATTATTCATACTATATATTTCAATTGGTAGGTATTATAGGATACATATTTGCTAATTTGATTATGATTAATTGCTACTGTTAATAAATATGAGTTATTTAATTATGCCTCAAAGGAGCTGACAGACCTAAATATACCAAAGTTCTAATATTTCTTAAAATTTTGTTCTAAATTGATAGAGTTTTAAAAGGGAGTACTGTTAACAAGATCTTTAGAGTATCATAATGAATATACTGAATTTAATTGTAAGACCATCATGGAAATTTTAAAAATTATATTAAGCTAGGGGAGGTATTTACTAAAGAGAAATAAAAACACATATCACAGAGAAGGCCTGTGTACAAATGTCTGCTGAAGCTATATTCAGAAAAGCCAAAAACTGGATATACTCAAATGTGCATCAAAAGGAGAACAGATAAACAGACTGTGCTGTCTTTATAGAATACTATGCAAATACATATATATATTTATATAATAATATATACAATATATATAAACTTTTAAAAACATGATGTTGAGAGGTGGAGGCCTGACCCAAAAGAGTAGTACCTTATGATTCATGTGACATTTTAGAACAAGTAAAACTAATCTCTAGTAACAGAAAGCAGATTAGTGAGTATCTTTAGCAGAGGATGGAAAAATTGGCCATGGAGGAGCTCTGGAACATTTGGGGTAAATGCAAATGTCCCATATTTTATCGTGGTGGTGGTTACATGAATGTATATGTTTGTTAAAATTCATTGTACTGGATACTAAAAGGTTGCACAATTTTTGGTATGTGAATTATAAGTGTTGATTTAAAAAATCATGCTAACCTAATGGAAGTAGAAACCCTCGTCTCTCCTAGAATCAAGTTCAGAGGGTTAACTGATGGAACCAAAAGAAACAACAATCATTTTTAATTTGTCTTGTGTTGGAGTCTATATGCTGTCTTAAAAAAAGAGAGAGGCTGATAAAAGTTTTCAAATGGGCACAAGGTCTGGAATCACACTGAAATTTACAACCTTCTGAGTTATGGTGACACACTACCAATTTGGGGGCTTTTGACGAGTGGAAGCAAATAATCCTTTCTCTATTTTCTAGGTAAGTGAGAGCTCTTCGGACACCTTGAGGAGGTGAGAGGATTGGCCTTGGTGTTTATTTTGATTGCAGTTTCATTTGGGAGGAGAGAATGACTTCATGTGGCAACCAAGGTGGACACCAGGAACTTTGGCCAAATGCATCAAATCCCAGGGAAAGCAAATTAGGGAAACATTAGATGAGTCTCTCATCCCTGTGGACCTAGAATGTAGTTTTATATAGAAGAGCTATCCATGTTCATAAGAGCTTTGTAGGCCTTGGTAAAAAATGAAATGGAAAGCCACTTAAAAATTTAATCTAGAGTGAAGCTTATTCATGTCTGAATTTTTAAAAAAGATTTTTATTTATTTATTTGAGGGAATAAGAGCAAGCATAAGCAGGCAGAGCAACAGGCAGAGGAAAAGAGAGAAATAGGCTCCCCAGTCACCAACGAACCCAATGTGGGGCTCGATCCCAGGATTCTGAGATCCTGACCTGAGCCGAAGGTAGATGCTCAACCAACTGAGCCACCCAGGCTCCCCTTGTGTCTGCATTTTAAAGAAAGAGTCACTTTGGTTCTTGTGTGAAATAGGAGATGGAGAAGAAGAGTGGATACTGGGGAGACAAACTGAGAGGCTGTTGCAGTGATTCCAGGGAAAAGAGGGTGGTTTGGGACAGGTGGTAGCAGTGAGGAATATTCATAAAGAAGAACTGACAGGACTTAGTAAAATTAACTGCATTAGGGAGGTGAGGAAAACAAAATGTAAAGGATGATGTTTACATTTATAGCTCATATAAATGGGTAGATTATGATGTCATTTACAAAAATGGAGGAAAAGAGAAGAAATTTTGTGATTATGGAACTTATTCTTTCCAATAAAAATTAATTAATCTGCTCTTATAAGATATATTTTTAAAAGACCCAGATGATGCTACTTAATGTGATAGTCTACACTAAGGATATATATTAATTCTAATAACAACAACAGTAATAATTAATTTTACTGATTTCTAACTACCAAGTACAGTACTAGGTTTTTATATTCATTATTTCATTTTTTTAAAGATTTTTTTTTTTATTTGAGAGACAGAGAACATGCATTAGGAAGCAGCACAGGGAGAGGAAGAAGGAGACTCCCTGCTAAGCACGGAGCCTTGTGACACGGAGCCTGATGACTCTGTTCCATCACCCTGAAATACTGACCTGAGCTACACAAAGACGCTCAACCCACTGAGCCATTTCAGACATTCCATTGTTTGTACCACAGTTTATCTACTTATTCACCTACTGAAGGACATCTTGGTTGCTTCCAAGTTTTGGCAATTATGAAAATGGTGCTCTAAACATCTGTGTGCAAATTTTTGTGTGGACATAAGTTTTCAACTCCTTTTGCCAAAAATTAAAAAGTACGACTGCTACATCATATAGTAAGAGTATGTTTGGTTTTCAAAGAAACCACCAAACTGTCTTCAAAACTGACTATACAATTTTCCATTCCCACCAGCAATGAATGAGTGTTCCTGTTGCTCCACACCCTTGCCAGCATTTGGTTTTGTCAGTGTACTCAATGTAATTTTAAAAAACTTAACAAAACATTCAATATTTTTTAAAAATATTCAATTTTGGCTACTAAATATAATATTTAGAAACACAAAGTTTATCATTTGGAACTAAAATCTCAGTGTTGATATGGGAACTGTCTTTTAATCCTAATTTATTGTATGATGTACTTTGGCTAATTTTGATTTATTCATATATTTTTGAATCTAAATTAAAATTTAAAATTAGCTTTAAACAAATTGGCTTTGGGTAGATTAGTCTTGATACAGTGACACTTAGGAAATTAACTTTCAGACGTTGTTTACTTCCTCCATCCTGAAGGAAACTCCAATCTTAGAAATAAAAACAATTCTTAAATTTATCTAATGGTGAAGTGTTCTGAAGTGGCATATGATATGGACATAATAATTTTTTTTTTTTTTTGGTCTCTTGGCATGCTTTCCCTCTTCTCTGGTAATAGAATATTTTGTGGTTTAGGTGGGAAAAACTCCTACTGTTGGCTACAGGGATTACACTAATAAGTTTAGCCAATCAACCATTATACTTGTGATTCCAAATCATATAGTCACTATTCATTTATGAGTCTTAACTCAAAGAAGCCTAAAAAAGGGAAATTGACTGATTTATAAACCTGGGAGCCCAAGGGAGCATCTAAGTTCAGATGTGGCTGGGTCTGAAACCTCAGATGTCCATTTCTTTACCTGTATTCCTTCTGAAATACAAACCATGAATCTGGATGTATCAGTAATAAACTCGAGGATGCCTGGGTGGCTCTGTTGGTTAAGCAACTGCCTTCAGCTCAGGTCATGATCCTAGAGTCCCAGGATTGAGTCCTACATCAGGCTTCCTGCTCAGTGGGGAGTCTCTTTCTCCTTCTGACCTTTCCCCTCTCATCCTTTCTCTCTAAAATAAATAAATAAAACCTTTAAATAATAATAATAATAATAATAATAATAATAATAATAATAAGTGAGCCAAGCTCCTTGATAGGGTGGGAAGACTCAGCCAAAGCAAGATCGACTAAAAAACAATGTGGCAGGGCCCTCCCCTAGAAGGCAAGCCAGAAGAACAAGAGGATAACCACCATAGGGTCGCCATTAAACTGTAAAACCCCAACATCTGGGAAAAAACAATATATTAAGCTCTCAGTACTGCCCTAAAACCTGTATATTTTAAAGATACTGCTTTTCTTTTCATTTTTTAAAATTTCTTTTTAAAAATTTTTTAGCTTTGTTCTATTCTTGTTCTTTTATTTTTTAACCTACTTACTATTACAACTTGATGTTTAATATAGCATTCCACGTGGAAATTTTTTAACTTGAACTTTTTTCATACATATACCTATGTTTCTTTCTTTCCTTTTCTTTTAAATATATGTATAGATATAAGCTTCGAGGTAATCCTTCTTTCCTATTCAATACTACCCTTACATATAAACCAGTTTTAATTTCCCTGTAACTCGAGAAAGTTAAGTCCTCTAACACAAATAATAAGATACACCCAGGAGAAACTGAAATACTTTCCTCACCCACATCAAGTGTTTGTAACCACCTTCTCATCTTATTCTTCTGTCAGTGTTTCTGTATATTTGTTTTTGCCTTTGTAACATATAAATCTTATTCTTGGGGGTTGTTTGACCTGGATTTTGCTTTTTTTTCTCCTTTCTCTTACTTTTGACAGTCTCTATGTTTATTCTTCTTTGTTTTTGTGCCATATTGGGGGTCCATTTTGGTTGGGTTTTTTCTTTCTTTTTTTTTTTTTCTCTTTTTCTCTCCTTTTTCTTTCTTGTTTCTTTTTGGTGGTGACTTCTGATTGCTCTGAAACCTTCCAATGAGCAACTTGCCTGGATTGTGGTTGATATATTCAGCTATACATCCCCTCAACCACACCTCACCAAAATGACTCAGAGGAGGAACACCCAACAGAAGAAAAATTCAGAGACTGCAACCTCTGTCACAGAACTACTGTATATGGACATAAACAGTATGACAGAAATGGAATTCAGGGTAGCAATTACTCAAGCAATAGTAAGTTGGAAAAGACCATTAGTGGCAAGATAGACTTTCTAAGGGTGGAAGTGAAAGCTGACTTGGCAGAGATTAAAAAATGCTATCAATGAGATCCAATCTAATCTAAATACTCTAACTGCTAGGATAAGTGAAGCAAAAGATCACATTAGTGATCAAGAAGACAGATTGATTGAGAAGGAGGAGCAGGAGAAGCCTTGGAACAAATAGCTAAAATCCCATGAAAATAGAATTAGGGAAATAAATGATGCCAGAAATGCTCCAATATCAGAATTCTTGGGATCCCTGAGAGGGTTGAGAGAGAGAAGACTAGAAGATATAGTTGAACAAATCCTGGATGAAAATTTCCCTGATCTGGGGAATGAAACAAGTGTTTGTGTCCTAGAGGCAGAAAGGACACCCTCTCCCCCAAGATCAACGAGGCTAGAAATACCTCCAGGCACATAATTGTGAAATTCACTTATCATAAATTCAACAAATATGTCTTAAGGGAAGCTAGGGGGAAGAGACCCCCTTACATACAGAGGAAGGGCCATCAGAATAATGTCAGACCTGTCCACAGACACCTGGCAAGCCAGAAAGGGCTGGCAAGACATATTCAGGAAAATGAATTATTAGCAGCCAAGCAAAGCTGATTTTCAAAATGATCTTCCAGGACTGGTAAAATCTAAAAGATTATGTGACCAACAAGCCAGCACTACAAGAAATATTAAGGGGGGTTCTATAAAAGAGGAAAGAACCCAAGAGTGACACAGAACAAAAATTTATAGAGGCAATCTATAGAAACAAGGACTTCAGAGGCAACATGATGTCAATAAAAATCTTATCTTTCAATAATCACTCTCAACATGAACAGCTTAAATGCTCCCATAAAACAGCACAGGGGTGGAGACTGGATAAAATGACAGGACCTGTCCATTTGCTGTCTACAAGAGACACATTTTGAACCTAAAGACACATCCACACTGAAACTGAAGGGATGGAGAACCATCTTTCATGCCAACAGGCCTCAAAAGAAAACTAGGGTAGCGATCCTCATATCAGATAAAATATATTTTAATCTAAAGACTGTAATCAGAGATAGAGAAGGACCTTACATCATTATTAAAGGGTCTATACACCAATAAGATCTAACAATTATAAATATTTATGCCCCCAACATGGGAGCAGCCAACTACATAAGCCAACTGTTAAGCAAAATAAGCAGAAGAATCATATTGATACAAATACATCAATTGTAGGAGATCTCAACACACCACTCTCAGCACTAGACAGATCATCTAAACAGAAAATCAACAAAGAAACAAAAGCTTTGAATGACACACTGGACCAGATGGATCTCATAGATATATTCAGAACACTCCATCCTAAAACAACAGAATACTCATTCTTCTCTAGTGCACATGGAACTTTCTCCAGAATAGATCATATTCTTGAAGACTGAGATTATTCCCTGCATATTCTCTGACCATGATGCCTTGAAACTAGAACTCAACCACAACAAAAAGTTCAGAAGGAATTCAAATACTTGGAAGCTAAAGACTATCCTGCTCAAGAATGTTTGGATCAACCAGGAAATCAAAGAAGAACTGAAACACTTCATGGAAACCAATGAGAATGAAGATACATCAATCCAAAACCTATACAATATGGCAAAGGTGGTCCTAAGGGGGAGATACATAGCCATCCAAGCCTCACTCCAAAAAATTGAAAAAGCCCAAATACATCAATTCTCTTTACATCTTAAAGAACTGGAAAATCAACAACAAATTAAGCCAACCCCACACACAAGAAGGGAAATAAGTAAGATTAGAGCAGAGATCGATGAATTAGAAACTAGAGATACATTAGAACACATCAATGAAACTAGAAGCTGCTTCTTTGAAAGAATTAATAAGATCAATAAACTATTGGCCAAACTAATCCAAAAGAAAAAGGAGAGGACCCAAATTAATAAAATTATAAATGAAAGGGGAGAGAGCATGACTAACACAAAGGAAATAGAACAATCATCAGAAATTATTATCAACAGTTATATGTCAGTAAGTTAAACAACCTAGAAGATATGGATGCATTCCGGTAAACCTATGAACTCCAAGACTGAAACAGGAAGAAACTGACAACTTGAATAGACCAATATCTAGTAACGAGATTGAAGCAGTGACCAAAAACTTCCAAAAAAGCAAAAACCTCCCAGGATTTGGCGGATTCCCTGGGGAATTCTACCAAACATTCAAAGAGAAAATATAACCTATTCTCCTGAAGCTGTTTCAAAAGATAGGAACATAAAAAACAAACAAACAAACAAACAAACAAAAACCTTCCAGACTCTTTCTATGAAGCCAGCATTATTTTATTTTTTAAAGATTTTTATTTATTTATTTGACAGAGATAGATCACAGGTAGGCAGAGAAGCAGGCAGAGAGAGAGGAGGAAGCAGGCTCCCGGCCAAGCAGAGAGTCCAACGTGGGGCTTGATTCCAGGACCCTGAGATCATGACCTGAGCTGAAGGCCAAAACTTTAACCCATTGAGGCACCCAGGTGTCCCAGCCAACTTTACTTTAATCCCCAAACCAGGCAAAGACCCCATCAAAAAGGAGAATTTCAGATCAATATCCCTGATGAATATGGATGCCAAGATCCTCAATAGGATCCTATCTAATAGGATCCAACAGTACATTAAAAAGATTATCCACCACAACCAGCTGAGATTTATCCCTGGGATGCAAGGGTGGTTCAACATTCACAAATCAATCAATGTGATAGGACAAATCAATAAGAGAAGAGAGAAAAACCACATGGTCCTCTCAATTGGTGCAGAAAAAAGCATTTGACAAAATACAGCATCCATTCCTGATTAAAACTCTTCAAAGAATAAGGATAGAGGGAACATTCCTCAACATCAAATTCCAGGCCCCACACTCTCATTTGTAAACTTGCAGGAAAACAAAACAAATATCGGTAAGTCCTTAAACAGACTTGACAGATACCTTTACAAAACAAGTCAAAAACAAAATAAAAGCTTTACTTATTGAAGAAAAAGGCAGTTCTCTTAAGGATGGCTGTGATAAAATTCTTACCTGCTCAATCTTCCTGATTAAATGGGCACCAGGGCCATATGTGGCAACTGGTCAAATGCCTCTCTGCTTCTGATACCATATTTTTTCCCTTAACATCTGATTTTTGTCTGTTTGTTCAAATTCCTGGGGAAGCAATGGGGCTTTCTTTTATATAATTAGTGTGCTGTCAGTAAGTGAGTTGGAAGGTCTTCAACAAAATTTAAGTAAGTAGAAACCAACTAAAACTTGAGATACGTATGGAATTCCTTCTGAGTGCTAGGCAACATGTGAGGCAGTCAGGATCATAAAGTAAACAAGGTGAACAAGACAGAGAAATTGTGATTTTTTTTAAAGTATTTATTTATTTGACACAGAGAGAGAGCACAAATAGGCAGAGAGGCAGGCAGAGAAAGAAGGGGAAGCAGGCTCCCTGCTGAGCAGAGAGCCCGATGTGGGACTTGATTCCAGGACCCTGAGAACATGACCTGAGCCTAAGGCAGAGGCTTAACCCTCTGAGTCACCCAGGCACCCAGAAAAAAAGTTTTATATTCTGGATAACTTATAGCAATTCTGATAAAGAACTCTAAATGCAATGAGAGGGTGCAGGAGGAACAAAAAGTAGTCATTGAACCTATCAGGTCCATCAAGGAAGACTTCTCAGAGGAGAAACCAGCTGGAAGGATAGCTGAGAGTCAGCAGTCAGCATATGGAAGGTAGGAGTAGAGATATTCAGAGACAAGAAGCATGTACCAGGTTCAAAGGCAAGTTTGCTTAGCTCTCTTGGAGAGTGGAAGAATAGCAGGAGTTCCAAAAGCAAATGGGAGGAGTGGCAAAAATGAGGTTAGGGAGGAGTCTGAGACCAGACTCTGAGAGATTTTAAATGGCATCATAAGAGCTTTAGACTCTTATGTGCCAACTGTGCCAAAGCTGTTGGGATGCTCCTGACAGCTTTTAAACAAGGGAGTAACACATTCAGACTATACCTTCCAAAGATCTCACTGTTACTCTGTGGAAAGTGAACTGGATGAGAGCATGGTAGTCAGTTACCGTGGCTGTCTCAAAGTATCTTGTGAAAGTTTATGGTGTCTTCAAATATTGTCTAAAAATTTAATGCAAATTTTTCATTTTTAATGCACTTATCTTGTTTGTTTTACTATTACAAGTTATTCCAGATATTGACTATGGTTAACCTCATTAACTGAGCAATAAAAAGGCAATTTGTCCTTGTTAACAGAATCAGAATTTTGTTCAACATGGCAATGTGATAAGCCCCAAGTACAGGATCATATCTAGTCTAAGCCCATTGAGGCAATTATAAATTCTGATGTCTAATTGTCCCTACATATAAGGACAAAATATTGTCCAATTCCAGCAACTGAGGCTAAATGGAATCTTTAGGGAGAGAATCCTGGAAAGAGTTTTCTTTACTTCAAAAGGAGACAGAGGCAGCTAGCACCGACCAGCCACACTGTAGGCAGCCTTGTCCCTTGAAGTACAGCAGCTGTATTGCAACACTAGGTGCAAAAAAGGGACAAAAGCTGATATGCAAAACATGGTGACAGAATGGCTACTAGGTCTTAAAAATCTCATTTTTAACTCAGACAAAATCTGAGTCCCTAAAAGCAGCATCTTATGCTGGAGATCTCGTTATGTAAGCAAATTATTTGTTTAAGCCACTGTTTTTGTTATTTGCAGCTCAATGCAGTCATAAGTGATATACTAACCCTCCAGTAGAAAACATGCTCCACTAAAATAGAGCTAACTTTATCCTGAGGTTTCATGTATTATCAGGTCACAACCTAAGGAAACACATGCACTTGAGATTAAAAAAAGCATTATCTTGGGAAAATATGGCCATTTTCAAAGACTAAGAAGGACAAAAGAATGTTTTTATCCTCCATGTTTGAGTTAACCTTGGCCCTCTGGTTGGGGAATGGCCATGACACTCACATGCAAAATGCTTTTTAGGTTAAAGATAAGAGGTAGCACATTGGCTCAAAGAATAGTTAGCACTCTTAGGCAGCTTTCCCCTTTGTTTCCTTCTGGACTTGTGTACTTTTGTTCAAGAGCCCCTGAGCTGCTTGATGTATCAGCTTTCAGTTTTCAATATAAGTCATGCAAACCAAGACAGAGGGATGTCCTCTCAGTGTGGTTTTCCTTACAATGCTGACAACACAACAGTGTGCTTTCACCTAGTGGATGGACTAAAAGAGCCAGGGTGGGGAGGAGGGATGAGTCTGTTCCTATACTTCTGTTATCTGAACATTCCTCCACTTCCCAAGAGTCCTAGAGGTAAATGCCAGTTGGACAGCACAGGCTTTGATAGCTGCTTATGAGCAAGTACTGCCTTTTCCCAGACTCCAGACAATTAATCTATTTCTCTAGTATTTAAAGACAGAAGTACAGCCATTAGGAGGAAAGGGACTGTTTATATGATAAATGCAGAAACACTGTGGCTTCATGTGATTTATTATAGATGAGTATGAGAGGGAATATAAAAACTATTCCATTAATTTCATTTCCATTTTAGTGGTTATGTGGGTTTAGCTGCCTTGAAAATTATCTTCTCATTCTCTCAGGAGAGACATTTGGAAAACTATACAATGGCTGGATGTGTTTTGGCATTAGCAACGGGAAACATCCTTATGAAGCAAGTTCTCTTTGTTCCCTAAGCCCCAACCTCCTATAATGATTTCTGGGCAGTGAAGGATGGGTGTTTGGAGCCTTCTCTAACTCTTCATATCCCTGGTCTAATTACAGTGTCATTATCCCTTCCCACTAATTATACCTAGGTTATCACTTCATTCATTCATATTTAAGTCCATCTGTTCCTTGAAGGGACTTGGTAATGTCTATACATGGAAACACTAATATCCTGGTTATGCTTTCATATCAGGAAAGCTCTTTTTAATGCCTTCATTGCATTTCAAAACCCAGATTTGTAAACTGGACATTTAAAAGGAGTCATTTTAAATTCATATCAATTCTACCAATTCCCAAAAATATCTTCAAGCCAGAAATTCCCAATCACAAGTTCTCACTCTATTTTCACATAACTGGCAGAAAAGCATTTTGTACTAAGCAAACGAGTAAGAATATTAGCTTAAATTTATTGGTATTTTATCATGAGCTAAGTACTGTTCCAAGATTCATAAAACATTATCTAATTTTAACATCTGTACTATTCTTTGTGGTAGAGATGATTTTTTTGTGTCTCTAGTATACAGATAATAAAAAACAAGAATTTAAGTTTCTTAAAATAATACATCTGGTAGGGGTGCCTGGGTGGTTCAGTTGGTTAAGTGACTGCCTTCGGCTCAGGCCATGATCCCGGAGACCCGGGATTGAGTCCCACATCGGGCTCCTTGCTCCGCGGGATGCCTGCTTCTCTCTCTCTCACCCCCCTGCTTATGTTCCCTCTCTGGCTGTGTTTCTCTCTGTCAAATAAATAAAATCTTTAAAAAAAAAAAGAAAAAGAAAAATAATACATCTGGTAAATGGTGAACCATGGATCTCGACTCAAGTGTTTAGATTCAGTCTCAGCTTTTAAGTGAAATACTGTGTTGCCTCAGGTGAATATTTGCAAGAGAAGCTATTCTTTGAAATGTATCAATTATTGTTCCTGTATTTTCTGTGGCTATTTTGAAGAACAGATGGAGTTTTTAGTGGTGTAGAAAATTTTGGTGATCAGTGCAGCATCATTTTTTCTTCCCTTCTTCCTTTCAAAAATCATATTTTTTAGGTCTATACTCTGCTCCCATGACTATAACTTCATCCACATCTCCAGAAGTCATCTTTGATTAATCTAAGTCAGTTGTGGTATTTCTGTCCTCCTTGATGGTGATTAGACTTCAAGCTTGCACCAGTCTGCTATGGAAGTTCACCTGGTAATCATCATTGGTTCAGAGGTAGGTTCAACATATAAGGAAGTCTAATAAGATTGAGAGAAGGAGATTTATCCTATAATTAGGAAGATGAATTTTCTCTCTTCCACTAGAACAAAAAGCAGCACCTTGCCCTAGTCACCGATAGCATCCATCTTATGACCATGAAGAGAACCAAACTGAGAATTAAATTGATAAAGGGGAGGCAAGATTCAAGAGAATAGGGAACAACAGCCAAAGCCCTCATCACTGGAGCCTGGTCATCCACCTCTCTGTCTGGCGGATAAACTTAACTTTCTACTAAAGGCAATTTGAGTCACAGTATTTTTATAGCCCAAGGCATACTGATAATACAGGTAGTCACACACCTGGTATGATTTCAGAGGCCCTGAGTGGCAGACTGCTTCCATATATCTTACCCACAATCTGCTCTTAACACCTGAAGTTCCTAACACTAGAGGCATTCCTTAATGATCTTCTAATAATGATGACAGTCAACTAGGTCACATTAATGTGTTGAGGGGGATATTTAAGTGCATCAGGTTTATAGTCTAGTTCATGTTAACTTGGTCCTGCTTGGCATCCCACCTCCCTATTTTTCAACCTCATAATACTATCTTCTCTCCCTAACTCCTGCACTCCTGTCATACAACTTTCCTCAGATTTTCCCATTTACCACATTCTTCTCTACCTGAAAACCAGGGCTGCTACCATGCCTCTAGTCCCCACACGTTTGTTTGATCTCAGCTTTCTAAGCTCAGCTAACACTCTTCAGGAAAACCTTCCCTGGTCTTTCTTGTATAGATTATAACTCCTCAAACCACTCTCTGGGCAATAAGGTAGAGACTGTGAGTTGTTTCCCTATACCTATTTCCTCTTCCTCAGAAGTAGTACCCTAGACTTTTAGCTGAGCACACAGATGACCAAACTACATCTCCTGCCTCCTTTTCATCACAGAGTGGCCACAGTTCAGACTCTGTAGGTGAGGCTGTTGGTGTCTGGTCCACTAACACTCCACTGTGAGCAATGCAGTATATTCCAACTCCATCTTAGTGCAATAGTTGGATACTCACTGCCTTGAGGGCATGTGCCAGGAGCTGGCTGGAAATTCCAGGGAGTTAACAAAGTGAAGAGCCACCTTTAGTCATTGAAAGATTGAAACAGGAGCATAAATACCTCAGCTTCCTCACCTTGTGGGTGGTACAACTCGGAATTATGTTCTATACTAGCTCCTGGAGTTCCCAGTGGAATTAAGCCTTAGTTGTCTACTATAGTGACCTGTGCTAAATCATGTTCTTTATTGCTTCCCTCCTCTTCTCAATTCCCTACAATCCTACCAGTGTTTTCTGAGATCACCTCCCAAATAAATCACTTATACTTGAGTCCTTACCTCAGAGTTTCATCTAAAGAAACCTAATCCAGGACATAGTACTTTCTCCTCATAAAGGTTTCCTGGACCTTACCAAAATAAATGTGGTTGCCTTGCTTTTCTAGACCCATTTATACCTGTTTTGTATCTATCCTGTGACATTTTTATTGTTCTCCATTTTGTTGGCTAATATCTCCAATTAGAATCTAAATTCCTTAAGTATCACATTAGAAGCTTAAGTTCTGGGGTACCTGAGTTTCTCAGTCTGTTAAGCATCTATCTTCAGCTCAGGTCCTGATCCCAGGATCCTGGGATCAAGCCCTGCTTTGGGCTCCCTGCTCAGGGAGAGCCTGCTTCTCTCTCTCTTTCTGTTCCTCCCCCTGCTCGCTCTCTCTTGATTTTTTCTCTCTCTCTCAAATAAATAAATAAATAAAATCTTTAAAAATTTTAAAAAGCTTAAGTTCTGGTATCAGAGAAGCTTGAAATCCCAGCTTTACCTCTAATGAGCTTTGTCATCTCATACTGCATCTCTCTGGGTATGTTTCCTCATCAGCATAAAAAAAAATAATGATATCTACCTTTTAGTGTTTTTGTGAGAATTAAACTAGGTAACCCAGGTAAAGCATCTACAAAAATGCCTGATTCAACTTATCACTCAATAAATGTTGGCCACAACCTATTATTAGTAATAGTGTTTGTATTGTTCTTGGCGTCTCTCACAATACAAGATCCATTCAGCACATTAAATAATAAATAATTAATTTAAATAAATTAAATAGTAAACATTAAATTCATAATTAAATAATAAAAAGGTGACATAGAATAACACATTTTATTTTCATAATCAGCATGAGACATGATTTGACCAATGAATTTTTATAGCACACACAACATAAGTACTGATAAACCACTCAATCCTTAAGATTCCTCACAGATGTAAATATAAACCATAAGTGATCTTCCATCCGCTCCATGAGCAATATACAATTTGTCATTTTCCTGAGGAGTTCAAAGTCACAAAAACACATGTTAGTTATCTGTTTTCCTCCTTTGATACACCTACGTTATGTTTAAAGGGATATATAAGCTACAGTTAGCATTTCTATAAAGATAGTGGGTTTGGGGGCAATGCTGAAGCATGCACCTTTTCCCCAGCATCCTCTGTATCATGCCAGAGTGAGCCTTAAAAACCACACCTGACTAGGTTACTTCTCTGCTAAGACATCCTCAACAGTTTCCTATATCCTATTCTAAGTATGACTTACAAGGTTGTCAGTTCATGGCAACATCTCCAGCCACATCATCACAGCAAGGTAACGCCGGCCAAGTTAAATTCTGGTGATTTCTCTGAAGACCATTTTCTACGTTTATGCCATTGTCCGTGCTAACTGTTTTTCCAGGAATGTCCCTCTTCATTCTCTTCTTTGAGGGGGAAAAAGGGGTGAGTTAGTAAATATCTGCTTACTTTCTAAGATTCAACTTAACCTCCACCAAGAATCCTTTCCTATCTCCAGACTGCCAATCAATAAAACTATCTCCTCCCCTCAAAATTCTGTTTCAGGACCTATGATGCCAGATGATATATACATGACTTTTGTTCCACAATAACCTGGCAATTCCTACCATAAATAAATACTTCTTTGTTCCAGCCAAGTTCAAATGTACTTGGCATATAAATCTAAGGATTTTCCTATTGCTCACATGGAATCTTTTTCAGACTAGGCAGTGCCCACTTTCAATAGGTACCCCTAAATCCTTCTCCCTTCTTGAATCTACCCCCTCTGTCCTCACCCAAGTTCCTGGTTTCATCAAACCACCCCCTCACTCTCTGTTTCAGAGCAGCAAGACCTCTGGCTCTACATATCTGAGGTTGGCAATGGTTGAAACTCACACTTATAAGATCAACTCTCTTTTGAATTATTGAACAAGTTGTTTAACATTTCTGTGTCTTAGCCTCCTTAATTATATATAAGATAGAAGTATATATTTCCTAGAATAGTTGTGAGGATAAATGAGGTACAATACACAAAGCATTCAGAAGAGTTCCTGACAAATAGTGCTCAATAAATGTCAGCTCTTATTTGTTTTGATAATATTATTATTATTAATCAGATTAGAAATAGTACAAATACTGATCACTTCTCAAATGATAAATTTCATGGATCCTTATGCTAAAAGATACTCCACCTCCACCAAAAGTAAGGATGGAGAAGAATAGAAAGGCAAAAAGGGGATGAGACTATTTTGGACTACACATTTATTTGTTAATATAGGTACCCTATTCCTTCTCCCTCCAAATAATCTAAGAGACTGTAAGTATTGGAAAGGAAAGGTAATATCTTGCTCTTAGTTGTATCTCTAGCATCTAGCATGACATTGGGTCCAAAGTAGGGACTCAGTAAATGATTGTCATACTTTACAGTGACACCTGGACAACAGCCTCTCTACCTAAAACTGGCCCTAGGAAACAAATTCCATTCCAGGGCTGAAGGCCAGGGTCATGCATTGATTACACATTATGTTTCAGGCTCTTTCATTTCTGGCTAGTGTTTTATTCCTACTCCAATTTTCACAGAAGCACTGATGTCGTTTAAATAAACTGTTAAAATCTCTTTCACGACCATCTTCACTTTTGTTTTTGGTATCTAGAAGAGAATTTATACATAGTATATGCTCAAAATAGATATTTATTGAAGGGTCCATACCAGACATAATGATATCTACAAGATTTGTAAACTAGGGGGGCACCTGGGTGGCTCAGTTGGTTAAGCGACTGCCTTCGGCTCAGGTCATGATCCTGGAGACCCAAGATCGAGCCCCGCGTCAGGCTCTCTGCTCAGTCGGAAGCCTGCTTCTCCCTCTCTCACTCCCCCAGCTTGTGTTCCCTCTCTCACTGTGTTTCTCTCTGTCAAATAAATAAATAAAATCTTTAAAAAAAAAAGAGTTGTAAACTAGGAACTCAAGGAAGCAGATCTGGGACTTTTAGAAACAGGTTGTTTTCAAAGTGATTACGCACACCCTCAAACAAAAGGAAGAGTTGGGAACTAGCTGGGGGATATAACTCCAGAGCAAACAGATATATTCCCTGTCATAAGCAGATTCCAGGGGCAATTTCTGACTCTAATTCTTCTCTATTATATATTAATTTTCCTCTGTATATTTACCTTTTCTTTCTTTAAAAAAAAAACCTTCAAATGTGCACATAGGATTTCATAACAGCAAAGATTAAAATTTATTTTCTCTATACTTGGGAAAATAATGAAATAATGGCTAAGTACTCCCACCATAAAATATCTTTATAGGAAAATACAAACTAACATTTATTATGGAACCGGGTATGTTAAGAGAAGCAGAAAATCTTTTAAATCAAGTCTCTCATTCTTGCCTCTGATCCATCCCTTAACAGAGCAGTGTGATCTATTATGGATAAAGAGACAAAGCAGCATGAAGACTCATTCAGAAGTTACTAGGAGACTGACATCATTTCAGAGACCAGTAGGTTGATAAGAAAATAATATTGAGAAGGTATAACAACTCAAACCAGGTAAAGACAGATGGATTCATTTGCATTTGGCTGGGGGAATTTAGCTTCACTACCTGAACTAGCCACAAAAGTCCACACCAGGCTCTGCCTCTTATTTTTTATTCTCTTTTCCCAACTCTTTGTTATCTTTGGGTTAGGAGATAGGAAGGAAGATTCCTAAATGAGAGGGTGGTGAGAATAGACTTTGTTTGGAAAACAATGGTGAATTATTAAAAGTTTGTTAGGAAGATAGATAAAAGAAAGCAGTGCCTTGGAAGTATTCTTGGAGCAGCAGTAGTATGCAAAAGATTGAAGGAAAGAAATATTGAAAGAGATGGATTTGAAGACATTGAGAAAGAGAAATTGGCAGGACTTGGTAACTGAATGATTTGGGTCAGGGAAGAAGAGTTATGGGTTTATACACGTCAATGAACAGCAGCAGTGACAAAGGTATAGATCTTACTTATAAAGCTCATATCTCATATCTCAGGGCTTATTGCAGGTCACTTCTGTTATTTAAGAAGTTACTAGAACAGCAAGAAGTTAACCTGAAAGGCAGAGAATTAGATATTTCCTTCAAGGGGAAAGTGGAGAGCTAGGAAATAAGAAGATAATTTAACTTACATACTGAGAGAAAATAACTTTTGTTTTTTCATTAGAAGAATCAAGTAATTGGCAATAGTGTTCATATTTCAACGTGATTTTTTAAAAACACACTTAATTCAAAGAAGCAAAAACATATATCGATTTAAAGCCATCGTATAGATTTGTTTGTGTTAAACTAGATGTTTTAGTATCAAGTAGAAATGCCCCCCCCCCTCCTTTGGTGACCTTACCTTGAAGATCATGTTAAATTTCTGTAAATTAAAATATGTGTATAACCTTCATATTTTTATAGAGAGCTTAAGGTTTCTGAGAGGATTACTTTTAAATTAAGATACGATCACACATCCATTCAACTTTTATAGTCCCATTCCATGATCATCATTCTGCTGGTGTTCCTCATTTCAATTTGTGAAGTACTGGAAGAATATGGCACACATCTTTTAATGTTCCTAGCCACATCCATTCTTTTATAGTAACTCTCTCCTCCACCAAGGGAATGAACACAGCCAGAAGCATGCCATGTGACGCACCCTCTGGGTTATAGCTGATTGGCCTAGAGGTAGTCATATGACCCAAGTGTAGCCAATCAGATCTTTTCTCCTGCTACTGGGCACTTGGGTCAAGATTGACTGGACCATTTGGCTATGGCATGAGACTTGAAGTAAGATGTGGATTCAGTGGCCAAAGGGCCGTCTTGGTAGTAGTTGTGATGGTTGATGTGCCAATGAAGTAGAAGCAGCCTTTCCTCTTCTGAAAATAAAAGTGGAAAACAGAGTCAGAGACCCTGTTGCTCCAGAGGAAGATGAAGAAATGAAATTGCTGAGGCTTTAAGTGCCATTCCTGTACTGCAGAAGACCAAAGTACATACACTTTCTATGCTTGAATTCTATGATAAATCTCCAAATCATAGCAAACACCTGGAATGAAGGTCCCAGTGAAATTGGAATTTCCCAAATTAAAAAAGGTTTTGTAATGATATAAGATAATTATGTTAGACTTTTAGGGTTTGGGGGCAATGAATCTTGATAAGCACCTCTCCTTGATTTTAGCAACCCTCCCTGTTAAATTTACTGCTGTCCTGCTTCTCTGAAATCCTAGCCTTTCACTATATCTGTAAATATTCTACAGTTAGTTAACTCTTTCCTGCTTACCAATGAGCCTTCTGTGTATTAATTAGCTTGAATCTTTCTGATAATTAGAATAATCTAATGAGAAAGGCAGCAGCATAGACTGATGCTTTGCTAGGATAACCAACTAACATTCTGGTGTAAAAATAATTACTCATTTAGTCAGATTAGCAAAGCAACAATGTGAAGAAATGGCATGCATTAATTCCTTCTATTTATTCACTTTTAAGTTTTTGTGTTTTTTTTTAAGATTTTATTTATTTGCTTAACAGAGAGAATACAGCTAGAGAGGGAACACAAGCAAGGGGTGGGAGAGAGGGAGAAGAAGGCCTCCCACCGAGCAGGGAGCCTGATGTGGGCTCGATCCTGGGACTCCAATATCATGACCTGAGCTGAAAGCAGACACTTAACGACTGAGCCATCCAGGTGCCCCTACTCACTTTTATGTTTAATGCATCACCTCATGGATATCATTAAGCCACCCATAAAAGATGTAGTATCTTCTACTTTCATCTATTTATACATAAACTGCATCTCTCTGGTAATACCTTTAGCAATTTATAGGCCTTTGTTGAATCACAAAATTCGTTAATGATTCTGGGAGACTCTTGCCAAAAGATGTTTAATACTTCCATTCTTCTTAACCAAGCTGACAAAGTCCATCTTTAGAACAGTGTGAAGTTGAAAGTATATATGCCTGTGGTTGTATATTTTCCTAACCATTTAAAATTCTCCAACCAGTACCATTGTCCTCTTTGACATCAGAACTAAGGGAAAAGTCCTTGAAAGAGATGCTCCCATTATTTCTGGTCTCCTGCTTTTGATAGGCTGGTGTGGTTATATAATCTTTCTAATATTCTGAGATGCATAATGCATCAAGCTCTTTGACTGCCAAAGGAGCATCAGAGACAGATGGGATGTGTAATGAGAGAAAGGCAGTTGGGACAGATCTTGCTCAAATCTGGCTGGTGGGGATAGTGAACTTACATCAGCAATTTTTGAGCTCTGCAAAGAATGCCATGAACTGCAAATTGGGAGATCTGGAAAAGAATTCTTAAGCATGGTAGACCCAAAGGACTGGGACCCTGGCAGGCAAGGGCTCAATAGAGCTAAGCTTGTGTTAAGTAGTTTAGAAGAAAGGCAAAGCCCTCTTGAATTACCTGCCTCTCACATACTTGATGCTATCCCCAAATTAATAAATACTTAGATCATTTCGTTGTATCACTTTCACCAAATTAACTGTAACAAATCGTGTACTTGTCTGGAGCCTGAGAAGGCAGTTTGAAAATACCAGGCATCCTGGCTACCTGGGAACCAGAAGATGTGCTGTGAAAATTAAAGAATAGAGGAAAAGAGAAAGAGGGATAGAAAGAAAAAAGAGAGAACAGATGTGAATCCAAAGAAGGAAATGATGAGCAGAAAGAAGGAAGATGAGGAGGGACACAGAAGAATGGGATAGGAAAGAGGGGAGAAGGAAACTGGCAGGAGGGAATTTAACGTGTGAAATGGGGAGGGGAAAGGGAAGGAGATTAAGGGTGAGAAGTATCGAAGAAAGAAAAGAGGAGAAGAAAGGAAGGCAGAGAGATGGCAAGAAGAAAGGAGGAAGGTAAAGTAATTTAAAGAAAAAAGAATGAAGGAAGGAGGAAGAAACAAGTGAGGAGAAAGGGAAAAAAGGGACAGAAAATGAAGAGGGAAGAAGGAAAGGATCAGTCCACATAAGGTATCACATATAATGTTCCAGTTGCCAAGAAAACTAACTAGAGGAATTGGGGTGGAGAGACTTATCCCAAGTCCCTCTGACCTGTACCTTCAAGCTAATCAAAGAGAGACTCTAGAACCCCAGCTGATGTTGATAAATGGAAAAAAAATGCCTACGTAATAATTAGTGAGCAAAGAAAAAAGTATCTTCGATTCTTGTTTCCCCTTGAGCATGTACCCATGCTTCCACAAGGGCTATTTCCACCATCCAGTTTCTCCTATAGGATGGCCGTGGCAGATGACAGATGCCAGTATTAGTTACCCCTCAGAGACCAGGCTTTAAATGCTCTGACTGCTACCTAGGTGATATCTGAGGAATGTAGGAGGAGTCAGTTTGGGTCTGCAGAAGATTTCCATAGAGAAAGGAAATGATACACTCACCACAGTAGTACTATCTCATGTCCAAGGATTAGTCTACTTAATATACTGTTTTCCCCCAGATCCTGTCATCCAAGGCATGAGCCTTCCCTGGTAAGTTTCCCTCAATGTTGTAACAACCAATTTACTTCCTATGGGCATATTTTATGCTAAGAATTGATCGAAAGAATGTGCAGTCATTACTGGATTAACTTTTAACTTACTTCAGAAGGAAAATTTTAGTAATAATACCAGGAACCAAAATGTTCTTGTGGCCAAGATCTTCTAATCAGTGCAAAGACATTATTTTTGTTATTTTATCAGACTACTTAGTTCATAGACAAACTTGTCATTTTTTTTCTCCTTTCCTCATTCCCAGATGAGTATAATGGACAAAGTCTGTGCCCTACCCAAATACCCTATACTGGAAAACTCACCATCCCCCTGTTGTCTGTGTATATTGTATCTCAGCTGCCCCCTTCTCCATATCTCCACTAAAAGAACTGTCTTTGGCCAAAAGGAGCCACCTCACTTGGAGATAGCCACCTCACTTCTCCCAGAGTTGCTCCCTGAGTAATTGACTTGGGAGTACAAAAAGTTGGGTCCTTTGACTCTTGGTGGGCCAACTCTGTAACATGATTCACATTCCAGAGTTCCCTGGGGGATCCAGCTGATCTAGACTAATCCTGAAATCCTACTTTTGCCTAGATTTTACCTTCATTCCTCTTAAGCACACTCCCTCAGGAAACTACATGCACAAGATTCCCCATTTTGGGCTCTGCTCCTCAGGAATCTGAACTTAACCAGAGAGATTATCACCAACAAAACTGCACCCCTAAGGGTAGGGGATTCTGAAAATACTCAACATCATCATATTAACAATGTCTACCTGCCAAACCATTACCATGTCTATGAAGTAATATTTTATGAATTGCAGCTGCCTCAAAATGATTTGAACCAAAATACTTTCAAAATACTTGGGCTGGGGGCTTCATGAAGACCCATGTGAGGACTAACATATCTAGAAGCTCATTTGTATACTGTTAGAAAAAAGGTATTGTCAAAGAATACTTCCATAAAGTTTTCTTCTACTCAATTCCTTATTTCCTTGGTTTAGAAAATATTGCACTGATGTTGCAATAATATGAATGCATAACCTCTGGGTTGAGTAGGAAAGCAGAGTACCCCAAATTACTTAATATAACCCTTGTGGTGATAACTAAACACTTTATTCAGCATTTTACCATTTATTGACTACATTTTATTTCTGCTTCAATAAGAAGCTGTCAAGTACTCTGAGAATTTCACAAATTCACTTTACCCTACTGACTACACTTTGCCATAAATTAATTACTGCAAGTGCATAATATTTATTTCTGCCTAAGGCAGTCTGCACTGGTATGTCTTATTAGCATTCATTGAGGAATATAAAAATAAAGAGTATAGTTGGCATGAAAAAAAGCATTTATGCCTTCACATCACCAGTGATGAGGCTTAAAAATAATTTTCTACTTTATTTCTTCGTTGAGTGTATGCCATAGGCAGCCCCCTCCTATCTTTAAGTCGGTTGTGTAAGAAAAATGCAACTCAGGTGTAATTCAAGCTCTGTCACCCACAAAATAAAACATTGCTGATGTTTGATCAATTTGAAACCAATTTCCAGTTATTTCTGTAAGTCAGCACTCTAGACTGTGATACCACAGAGGGTAAGAGACATGCCTATTTTTTTGGTACCCAGTTAATTTATGTCCCCAACAAAACACCCATAGTGACTTGCAAATAAATAGGTATCACTAAATCCTTGTTGAATGGTTGAATGAACTTGAAGCCAAAAGATACAGAGAAAAAAAAAACATTGGTATCTGGGCAGGAGATGTGGCTACTAACACTCTGACATGGTCAAAAAGTCTTAGACACTTAACCTGGCATTTATTTGTCTTCTCTGAAACACTGGGGATCCGAAATGTCCCTTGAAAGTCTAAATTACTGTAACTAAGTGTTTGTTCTCATTGATAAAGTGTTTGGGGAAATTCAGTGGTGGGATCAAGTATCTCTCAGGCAGCTCTATTTCAAACTCGCCTACAAACCATATTTCCATGAAAACTAACTTTAATAAGTCAAATAAAACTGGACCTTCCCGTACAAAATAATTTAAAGCATCTTGTTGCACTTTGCTCCTCAAAGCCTGGGAGTTTGTTAGACGTTCAGAATCTTAAACCAAGCCCCAGACCCACGGATTCTCCAGACCTCTGTATTCCTGGCTAATTATGTTAAAGATTGGGAGGCACTCTTGTAGCAGGGGTGTGAGCAAGCTGAACATGAGCCCAGATTCCCTTTACCACTTCTGCGTGCTCTCATTCCTAACAGCTAGTACCTGTGTGTCTCTGTCATAGCCCTGCCCTCAGACTGTCAGAATTTGCTTTCCCTTTGCACACAGTAAGAGACAAGGCCTAAGAATGCATGCTTCCCAAGAGTGAGTCCTTAACCCATGGCTCATAAATGACAGTACAAATAATCCAGATCCTTAGCTCCTGAATGGACAACTTTGTTTTCAGAGATGCTCTATGGGATGAGCCAAAGTAAAATTCAATGGGACTTTTTTTTGATATCTCATCCTTCTTTGGTCTTCTTCCCTTACTGGTCCTATTTCCTTATTCCCCTCATATTCCCTATATCCCTGGCGTAATTTCAAATGATCCCTTTCTCCCAAATTGTCAATTAAGAGTCTGTTTCTGGAGATCACAATGTGTAACACATATCTATCAATACTATTCTGGGAGATTTTTAAGAGCTAGTTGTCTAGGGGAAGAAAAATCTCTGATTTTTCATTTTTGTCAATTGCCATGGTGTAAAGACTCCCACCATCACAGATTTCAAGCTATAAATATAAGGTCATAGAATTAAGAAGAAATGCTCACAATCTGCTCCCACAAGCTGGTATGAACTGGTTTTAGCATAGTATTGCATATATTCATAGCCCACCTCATTTAAAACCAATAATTCTTTCCCAAACTATCTTGAAGAGTAACTATAACAGAATTATAGAGCACAAAGCAAATATTTCTAAATATCCATCTATCTGTCTAAATAATCACATAGCACAAGAAATGCTATAATTCACTGATTCAAGAAACATTTACTGAGCAATCACTATCTATCCATCACTGTGGTAGGGGCAGAAATAAAATCAAATAAGGCATACATGATTTCAGTCTATGAGAGCTTCACATTCTGAGAAACAAATAGTTTCAAACTATGAAAAACGCTATACATGAAATAAAAAAGGAATGAAAGTACAGTAAGGACTGAGTGAGTTTGGGGAAACTTACCTGAGACAGACTGACCAATAACGGTTCTTCTGAAGAGCTGCCAATCAAGACCTAAAGCAGAAGGAACACCGGCTCTGAAAGAATGGGAGGAAATCATCCCAACCAGAGTTAATAACATGGGCAAATATCTGGAGACAGGAAAGAGGCTGGGATGTTTGAGGAAAGGACAATCAAAAAAAAATTGTTACTGGAGCAGACCGTCAGGGAGAGGGGATTAAAACGAGATTAGGTGGTTAATGTTCATATCAGGATGAGCCTTATGGGTCATGGTTAGAAGTGTGGTTTTTATTCAAAATGCAAATGGAAGCCATTAGAGAGTAAGAGAGATAAGGGAGTGACTGATCTAAATTATGTTGAAGTTGATTCTGAATGTGTGCCATGTAGATTGACAAGGATGGAAGCTGAGGGACCAGTTAGGAGGCAAGACACGGCCCAGGAAAAAGGTGATAATGCCTTTGGTGTGGCAGTGTAAGCATAGATTTGGAGATGTGAATGATCTTAGGATACATTTTGGAGATGAAACTGAGAGGATTTGCTAATGGACAGGATGTGGCAATTGAAGAAAAGAAATCAGTTAAAAGTATGACTCTAGATTGGTGGTTTAAACAACTAGGGTCAGGAGCAATTTCCATCTTTTCTTTTTTTTTTTTTTTTTTCTCTTTTCCAAAAAGAAGGATCAGTTCATTTAGCTGTCTTGGTCATGCCTCCTTTTTTGCCCTACTTGTATTTCCCAGAACTTTTCAACTAAAGATGGCGACATGTCTCTTTGAAATTTATATTACTTCATATTTTCCTGGATTTGCCCAATTTTCTCTATCCACACATCTATTAGATCAATAAAGCCCTATAAACAGAACTGAGCATCATTGACAAATAAGTAAATACCCAGGGAAAGAGAGATTAACTACTAATACTCCTCTGTTACTATTCTTGTCCCTATCTTACTTAAAGGGGCATGAGTTTCTCCAGTAAAGACAGAGTCATGCATCTCATATTTTAATGTATCAGCATCACCTAGAAAGTACTTAAACACAGGTTGCTGGTGCCCACCTCCAACATTTCTCATTTAGTAAGTCTAGGAAGTGCTCAAAAATGTGTATTTCTAGCAAGTTCTCAGATGATGAAGAAGAAGAAGAAGAAGAAGAAGAAGAAGAAGAAGAAGAAGAAGAAGAAGAAGAAGAAAAAGAAGGAGAAGAAGGAGGAGGAGGAGGAGGAGGAGGAGGAGGAGAAGAAAAACAAGTTTTGGCACCCCCACTTTGAGAACCATATAGATATACTATCAAAATTAAATTTAGTAGGACTCAAAATATACAAACAGGGAGGTGCCACTATTCATGTATTATTTTTAATAAAGTTTAATTCCCAATGTCATTTCTTCCTCTAGATCTTAGATAGTGAATTTCTCAATCAGACTGTTGGCCTGTGTGCCCACCTGCCACTGTGTATAAAGTGAGAACCACAAGGCTTCAGAGAAGCAGAACACTCTGGGCACAGTGGTAACTTCTCATTACAAGAGACAAAAACAGATGAGTTAATCAGGAAGCCCCTTCAACTCCATGGAGGCTCATCATTCCTATTTCAGGAGTTCAGACAAGCAGTTAATCTGCTGGAAACATGGAAAATGAACTGGCTGTAACAATCTATTCATGCCAGAGTGGACCTTACATTAAAAAGAGGTTGCTCATGTATTATCATTAAAGACATCTAGATTGTTCATTCAAATATTTATATTTTATGTTGGTTTATACTTTCTATTTTTTTAATTATTTTATTTTTTCAGTGTTCCAAGATTCATTGTTTATGTCCCACACCCAGTGTTCCATGCAATATGTGCCCTCAGTATTTTAATGTTGTGTTTAGTGAGTCTCCTAGCCTTTCCTTTCTAGGTGGGGAAGAACCACAATAAAATTATCATATGACTTGTACTCTACATTATAGGTTGTGAGGCCTTTAGTGGATAATACATACTTTTTTTAACCTGAGAGTAATCTTGTATGATAGGAATTATTCTCTCCATTTTGTAAACATAGAAAGTAAAGCTCACAGAGATGAAAGACTTTCATAATGATATAGCAAGGTGGTAGCTTAACTGAGATTTAAATTCAGGTCTTTTAACTCTTTGTGCAATGATCTGACTCCATGTGAAATTGGAGTCTTCGTGATTCCACGGCTCCATGAGTTGATGGATTGACTTCCAACTCATGACTCCATGAGTTGATAAAGAAAAGTCCCAATCTGATGGTTAATGTCCATATAGCCATTAGACTGATCTCATCCCATAAAACACTTTACTGAAATCTGTACTATTAGGGGCCAGTGGGTCTGAGTTTCTGATCACCAACCTTCTAGGACATTTATTCTGACCAGCTAAAGCCATTGAGAGTTCTAGCCCATTTGCTCTGACTACAGGGTGCTGATTTCTTTTAAACAAGAAGTTAAACCCTATATAAAGGCCACAACAAAGTATTAGGTTGAAGCCTATGAAATTGCCAAATTTTGACCATTTTTAACTGTTATTTCATATAATTTAGCCATAAATAGCAGCAACTGTATCAGTATTTTCCATTAAAATGATGTTCTGGAAAGAAACATGGCCTTGGAGTCAAAATTTTGGGGTTCAAGTCAAACTCTGCATATAGCACTTAATGTCTGTGAGCTTCAGTTTCTGACCTGATGAGACAGGAATGATTACAATAATACCTGCTTCTTATCTTTGAGAGGATGGTGTGAGATTATGCTATTCAGCTATGATTTCTCAAATAGCTATCTTGTTCCAGGTGCTCCATTAAGTGCTGAAAACACAAATATAAAAAAGAAAGAGTCTATGCCTCCAGGGAGCAAAGTTTAGTGAAAGAAGCAAATAAGTAAGTCAGCTATTGTAAAATTGCTCAGGAAGTCATAACAAAAGCACAATGAAAACAGAGCGTACATGGTAGCTAACTTTGTGATCAGTATAGGGATTAGAAGATTCAGGTGCCAGACAAGAAGAGTATCTAAATCAGCAGTATCTAGAAATACCTGGGGAGCTTTAAGAAATACTGATGCCTTGATACCCCTATTATAACTTGTGTGAATAGTTATATCCTGTGGAAGGAGGTGGGTTGTACCACCTTAGGATATTATTATTTAAAATAAATAGAAGGCAAAGGAACAAGAAATTGTGGCTTTTGTTTCTATGGAAAGTATTTATGATGAAATACAGATGAAAGCATTAACAACTTAAGTTTAGGGTAGAAAAGGAAATAAACTTTTGAAATGGGCACACTCTGTAATTCCCCTATTCATGGTCAACAACGATCATTTCTCAACTAAAGCTATTAAATTAGCAACCACTTTTTGTTGTTTTGGGTTTATTTTGAGGAGAAAAGAAAGATACCAACCATATCTTCTTGGCAGGGATTAGCCAAGGTTTGGTCTGTTTCTATGATGTATCATCACTAGTAATTACAGCTGGATATGGCACAGTTTTGTTGGAAAATCTCTTCAGATGAGGTCACAGTGTACAATGCTCTGAGCTGGGAATGCTGCCTTTGCAAATATTCATAATTAGGAGAGTATATAGACATCCAGAGGCCACCAAGCTTTCTTTCCTGGCCAGCACCTGGAGCCAGGCCATCCCTGAATGCTCTCTCAGACTGTCATGCAATGACTTACAGTCACAGATCAGATCAGAATCTCTCAGAAAGGATCCAGAAGGACCAGGTCTAGACAGACCAGAATCTAAAAGAATGGGTTCTCTGCCTCTTTTATTTCTCTTCCTTCTTGTAGAAATCCCATTAGCCAGGGATAGTGGATGTTTCTTTACTATAAATTCATTCACACTTAATATGCAGAGAAACATTGATTTTCCTTTGGAGAACTAGCTCTCCCTCAGAACCAGTCTCATAATTTGGGTGGAACTGACTCCAGGCCCAGCTATAGGGATAAATAGGTCCATGGTCCTAGGCAAGCTATTTACCAACTGTCATTCCATTTGGCCATAGTAGTCATCTGAGAACATCAAATGATGGCTTTTATACTCAGTGCCGGTGCTTTTGCTGGACTGACTGGCAAGAAGATGCTATTGACCTATTGGGATAATGGATTTACTATAAATATGGGACTCCTGGGTGCCTGAGAGAAAAGGAACATTGAAAAATGAAGATAAGGAAACTACTTATGATGACAATTTTCTTCTTAAGATCCACCTCTACTTAAAGCCAGTTATCCCTGGACCTTGCAGCTAGACCCAAAATTCTATTTCACCATAGCTTGTTGTTTGGTTTTTTTTTTTTCTTCACTCTAGATTGTTTGATATTGATTTCAATTATCTGTTACTGGCTAGTTACTATCTAGTTCTGACTAAAACATGAACTACTCTATGTTTAAGGATGAAATCAGCCCACTTAGCAGATCCAAGAAGAAGGGCATTGTCCAGTACTGGCACCATACAGAATAATAACCAGAGTAATTTTCTGTGAAGGGTTACCTAGTAAATATTTTTGGTTTTGTGAGCTATACAGTCCCTATGGCAACTACTTAGCTCTGTCTTTATAGTATAAAAGCAGCCACAGATGATATGTAAATGAATGAGTGTGGATGCATTCAATAAAATTTTATTTACAAAACTAGTGGGGAACCAAATCTGTTGACTCTTCGCAATAGAGGGTTTACCTAAAGAAGGACAGCTACAGCACAAATGTCAGATTAGATGGACCATTCAGAAGAGAGAAATCCCTGCAACAAGTCCATCCCTACCTCCTCCCATACCCATGGTGGGCATCACAGATCAATCATGGGAGCACACTGGGGACTAGCAATGTGCTGGGAAGCTATATTTCATGACAGTGCTATCACTGTACCCTCTACATCTCATCTTTCTTGAGCTATTTCTCCTTTTACTTATGGAATTTTCAACTCTAATTGCCAATAGAAGCATAATTAAAGGATAAATTATTCATGGAGGAAGAGAGAATAGGAAGTCTTGAGGTAAAGGAGATCTCTAGCCAATGTTTGAGGCTGAGGGGCTGATAATTCTGTCTCTCTCTCTGCCTGCATCTTCCTCACCACTTCTACCTCTACCTTTATCTCTATCTCTACTGCTCTATATATCTCTATTTATTTTTCTTGAAAACATTCATAACTAGAAGTAGGAAGGTGGGGTATATAAATGGGGATGGACAGTTCAACACTTCTAATATATTTCTTATTACCTTACAGGTAGAAATTTAAATTTACCTTGAAAAAAAAAACCCTGTATCTTTATTTTAGGAATATCTCTCTGACATGGTTTTTAGCTATGCAAAGGTAAAGCAATGAGTTTTAGAATGAAGAAATAGAATGCAAAGACAATCTAAGCTTCTCTGAAATAGATTGTAATAATTTTGATTTCATTACGTTAACTTTTTATAGATTATGCTTTCTCTAAGGACACATTCATTTCCTAATTCATGTTCTGTTCCTAAAATGAGTGTCTATTCTTAGAAGATACGTGTATTCCTATTTATGTAAAAATCATATAAAGAGAATGATAGAGAAATTTTGTCAGCAAATTAGCCAGAGGAACTCTAAAAGGAACTAGATTGATAATGTCAAATCCTACCTCACCTGCTGTACTATTGCCTTGTTGTCTTATATTTTCTGCCTGGTGGTGGTGACCACAGGTGACCACTTCTTATCTCTAGAAGAGAGTCAACCAAAACTCTGTTAATTTATTGTCCTGGAAAAAAAAATGACATTCCAAGTAGGATAGAGCATATGTGAGGTTAGACAGGGAGAACCTCAGAATTTAATCTGGGACTTCAGATGGGTAAGGGAAGCTGTTGATTTAGAGAGATGAGCTGTGTTCTTCGGTGATGATGATGATGATAATGATGACGATGATGATGATGATGATTCTGAGAGACAGAGTAGAGTTTTGGAGGGGCAGAGAGAGAGGGGTTGAGAGAATCTTAAGTAGGATCCAAACTCAATGTGGAGCTTGATGGTGGGACTTGATTTCATGACCTTGAGATAATGACCTAAGCCAAAATCAAGAGTCAGACATTTAACCAACTGAGTCACCCAGGCACCTTGGTTCTCTAATTACGATGACAGGCTGGGAGCTAGCAGGAGGGACCTGGTATTAGTTTCCTAGAGATGCTATAACAGAGTACCATAAAATGGGCAGCTTATAAAAAGAGAAATTTATTGTCTTACAGTTCCAGAGCCAGAGGCCAAAATAAAGCTCTCATGAAGGACCTGCTTCTTCTAAAAGCTGTGGCAGAGAATCCTTCCTTGCCTCATCCTAGCTTCTGGCAGTGGCCATCAGTCCCTGGTATTCCTTGGCTTGCAGCTATACCACCTTAATTCTTGCCTTTATCTTCACATATCATTCTCTTCTCTGGATCCTCTCTCTTATAGGGACACCAATCATGTTGCACTAGAGAGCCGGTGTTACTTCTGTATCACCTCCTCTGAACTGACCACATCTATAAGACCCTATTTCCAAGTAAGGTCACATACTGAAGTAGTGGGGGTTAAGACTTTGACATATCTTTTTGGGAATGTAATTCATCTCCTAAGAGATCACACATCCCCGTATATCTTTCAGAGGGGGCTTTGGCTTATGAACTCTGAGATTGCCTACATCAGGTATTTATTTCTAGTCTTTGTGCTACACTTGTCTTCCGCTATTTCAAAGGTTTCATCAGCCTGTATTAGCTGTCTCTATGGTGAGTTAAAGAAAAAAGTTGTGCCCAGGCCCAGGCCTAATTACAGAAAGAATCCCAAGCCTAAGTAGACCCATCTGAGATAGTAAGATGCAACCAGCAGCAAAGGAGGGCATAGAGATCTAGGGCCAGACACTGGTGGGTAAAACCAGTAGGATAAATGTGTGGAATACTTATGCATTCTCTGTGGGATGTGCAGAGGCACCTGAGGAAATCAAGTGTCTGGAAGACAGAGATTTCTGCAAACATAACGGGGACTCACTTCTTAATTCTGGCATTAAAAAAAGAAAGGAGCTTAACTTCGTTTTCTAACAGAGATGGTGGGGTCTGGGAGGCACTTGAGATACCCTAATATTTGTCTTTAGCAAATTTTGAGAGAGCAAGTAAACCAATAGGCAAGTTTGGACAACTGGGAGCTCACAATCTTTCTCCTTCTTCTCCTTTGATGGACAGCATGTTTCCAAGCAGCACAAGAGTTAGTGGGAATAAAAGCCTCAAGAATCTACAGTGTAGAAAACTAGCCCAGTGCATTTGGGAAGAAGCCAAGAGGTTGATGGTCATTCCCTAGGAAGGTAATGTGAGCCAAAGGTTAAGTGTTTTCTACCTGACTATTCAACAAACACAAAAGGAAGACAAAATTCAATGGCAGTTAATGGTATTTTCTAAGTGCCTTAATTACTTGCATTTTTGGTTATTAGTTAATGAACTGAAAACATGAGATAAGACAATATTAACTCACAAGCACCCAAATAATTCAATTAATATGACTAGAAAAGATGTTGCCTGGAACCCTGTAGTGATAAATAAGAATAAAATCACTTTGGTTAAAACTCCCAAAGAACATTACATAGTCTCCTACCCCTTCAATTGCAGAGGAGTGACTCAAAATGCCTAGTTTTTAATTCTAAGCTTCCCTCTGCTGACTGTAATCTATAAAATAGGAGAATGCAAAGATAAACAAGTAAAACAGGCAGATATCGCTATATTTGATTAGCCAGGAGTTTCCTCACTCCTCTAGATATGCACAGAGCCCACTGAAAACTGTGGATGTAAAGAGAACACTAGTGTTTTGTTTTGTTTTGTTTTTTAAGATTAAGTTAATTAAATATCTGAGGTGACCAGACTCCGGCTTAAATGTTTGCCAGAAGAGGAGGGAGATCCAATCCCTACCCTCAGGAAACTCACAGTCTGCTAGGGCATATGATTTATTTACAACTAATATGATGTTTTAATATAATATGTTTTATACAATGATATTTACACAATAATAAAAGTATATAAAACACAGAGATAACATTGGTCAGAGAAATGAACCAGGTGGGACAGATAGGCAATGGTTGCAGAGATAATTATATTCCAGCCAGGTCTGGAATTTGGATAAGAGTTAGCTAAAGGGACAAAGTGGAGCTGAAGAAGGCTCCAACTGCAAAGGTCCGAGTAGACAAAGGCAAAGACAATAAAACAGGGTGGCACAAAAAAAAGCAATGTTGCGTTTTTTATGCATCTGGAATATAGTATACAGTATGGTCAAGAATGATTGGCAAGCAGTTGATGGGACAAGTGAAAATATTTAAGCAGGGAAATAGAGTAATAATTTTTTAAAATTTTTGCAAAGTAGACTGTTGTCTATAGCTTGTTACTTAGACCATAGCAGGAGGATGGGGTCACAGGATCAAGTCTATGCAGGCCAAGAGCAAACTCAAGTCTGTGACCACAGACATATTCCTGACTCTCCCCAGGCATTCCTGTTTGGGGTCGCCCCTTACATTAAGAATTTTATTGTTGGCAGGTATGTTAGAAGCAGCAGTGGGTATCTGAAGGAACTTGCAAATGTAGGGACCACCAAGATGACCCAAGGACCTTGGAGCCAGCTTTTCATTACTATCAATTTTGTATGCTGAGGTTAGAAATGCTACAAGAGGTGTTATCACCTGTCCTTTCTGGCCTGTACCCTGCTTCTTCTTTGGCATTTTTCCTAGTTCCACTCAAACACATTGGAAATGGGGAGAGTTTTAGACCCAAGATGCAAAGTCCTGTGCATCAGAACACTCTTTCTGAACCTAGGAAAGCATCACTAATTAATCATGGGACTCTTTCCATTGATCCACAGTATCCTTTTGATCTGTCCAGGATGCTACTATAAACTATTAGCATTGGCATAGGAAATGAAGCCTAGTTGCCATCTCTCTTTTAGAACAATTCTGCAGAATGGTTTGTTAACATTGGCTTTATGAGGACATAATCCTAGTGCCATGTTGTTTAAGGTGGCAACATCTATGTTTCATGACAGGCTTTCAGATGGCAAGGCTGAAAGCCAGACCTGGCAGTCAAAGCAAAAGTTAAAAGGTAAGGGTAGGAATAATCAAAGAATAGATGTCCAGAAATCAGAGCCCAGGGTCAAAGTCACATGCTGTCTCTCCTGCTTAGAATACTCTTCCAGCTTCTCTTCCTTTGGTAAATCCTGATTTATCCTTCAGGTTTCGGCACAGAAAATGTTCTTCCTGCTCTGACTCCCATGTGTGAATTCAGTTGTACCTTCTGTCACACTGACAGCATCCTTGACTTTCTCTCTCATGGCAACTTTTACCACAGGCAAGTACTATGGGCATTGTATACACACTCTCCATGGATGTATCAAGTCCAGCTCAACCTTCTAACTAACATAGCAGATGCCCCATTTCAATTTTGCAAACTGAACTGACATCAGAAGACAGAGAACAATAGGATCTGGCTCTCCAACCTGACTATTTCATTCAGAGTCTACATATGTATCTTGGTGACAAAGAACTAGAAACACGGAGACTTTGAAACAATGTCTTAGGCAGAAAATCTCCCATTTTTCTTCTATGGAAGGGTCCCATTGTTTTTTTTCCTCAGGACACAATAAATCCAAAGTCTGGGCCTAAAACCCTAATTTACAATCTCTGGCAACTCCTGCCATTTGCCAAATAAATATAATCAGTAAAATAAAATGCTATGAGAACCCGGCCTGTTATTATATAAACCTATAGGTACTGTGTGTACCTGGATCTAAAAAGAACAACGTAATCTGGAAGAAAAATCACAACTGTTAGTGTCGGAAAGATCTGGGCTTCTATTTTTCTTCCTTATTTGGGAGGGAAGGGTTACATTTCATTTTGTATAACCTTAGTCAAGTTAATTAACCTTTTTGAGTTTCTGATTCATTCATTTACAAACACTTCACCTGTTGTGAAGATTAGATATGACATTTGTCTAAGTTGGTACAATGTTTGACCCATAAGGGATAGTGAAATAAATAAAATTGTAGGTACTCATTTAAAAATCATTACTTGGATAAAAACTTTTATGCATATGTCATCTCTTTCAATCCCTATAAAGTAAGCTCTGTTATTATCTCCAATTGGTAGATGAAAAAATTAAGTCTCAAAGAAATTCCCTGATTTCCCCAAGGACATCCAAAGAGTAAGAGGTAGACCAAGATCTAAACCCAGATTGGTCTGATTCTGTAGCCTACACCCACCACTAGGGAATACAATGGCAAGTAGAGCTCTGACATGATCAGCTTATAGAGATGGTAAAGCTGTACCCCTAAATTATAAATGATTTTTGACAAGTTCTAGATAAAACCTGTAGTTTCCATCTTCCCTTGATATAGTGGGTAAAAGTTGCAGTGTACGACTTCTCACAAAGCTTTTTAAAGGGAGCTCACTCCGTGAGAATAAATACTTTGGTCCCTCTCCTTTCCTCCATTCTGTTGCCTAGAACATAAACATGATGGCTGGAGATACAATGGCCATCTCACAACAGTAAGGCAATCTTGAGGATAGAAGTCACACTAAGAATGGAAGAACAGAGGGGGAGACTACACCTGGGTCATTGATTAATGTGGAGTTCCTCTCCCAGCCCTGGGTTGCCAACCACAGCTCATTTTTTATGTGAGAGGGAAAAAAATGATCTTTCTTAGTTAAGCTGCTGCTATTTGAGATTCTTTCATATGTAGCTGAATTTAATCTTAACTAATACAGGCTTCCACTATATTTTTTCATTTTTATATTTCTCAGACTCTGAGATAAAGTAATATAGAGCCTCCAATTGTATTTTAAAATTTATAAAGCATAACTGAATCAGGCAAGGTGCACACAAGAATAGCTAGGGAATACCAGAATGACAGAAGAATCCACTACTGCTTCTGGGTCAGGAAAATTGTAAGAAATGAAAGAAAAAGTAAATATTCATTATTCTACTTCAGAGTACTCCAAATACTCATATTCTGCTCCCAGGGGAAAGGCTCTCAAAGACTGAAGCTCCTAAAATAAAATCTCATATTTATCTCCTCAGAGATCATCCTACTAGTTGGACTAATCTTTCTGGATTCTACAAGAGCACAAGAAACAAAAGTAGCCCATTCATCTTCATGTTCTTGCAAGAATATGATTCAAGAATGTCCTGGAGGACCAAAGGCAACAGCGACAGAACCACTTCCAGCAATAACCACACTGTGGGGGAACAAAGATTGAGTTTTTACTCTGTGCCAAGGAGATTTTAACTCCTTTACTTCTTAACTCATTGAGTTCTCAGAATAAATGACCACTGATATCTCCCACAAATCAGGATATTAACATGCAGAGAGATTCTGAACTAAGTATTCACATGAAAGAATGACTTTTAAAAAAGAATGACAAAGCAATAATTTGAAAAGCATCTAATATTTGCAGGTCAGGAAACAATAGTGTGAGTGCTCTCTTTGAGAGAAGATACAGGATTGGACATATGAGACCCTCTTTAATAAGGAATAGACTTTAATTAAAGGAAGTCATGAAGTAAATCTCTAGAATGTTTAAGTACTTTGTTTCTTCTGGTTTTAAATTCCTTCCCTGTGCAGATAGAAAAGCCACGGGATCCATTAGCTGTAATCTGGCAATCACAAAGAGCTTTAGTTGACTGACAAACCAGCTCACACACAAAGCTCAACAAAGTTTTTAATCATAAATAAGAGTCCCTCAGTGCTATTTTGGCCCTTTAATGCAAAGAGGTAAGAAATCACTCTCAAGTAATTTTACTGCAGTATTTGTGTAAATGCATCTAAAATATAAACCTCCATGTTGTTTAGTATCAGAATCTATGAAATACATTTTAGAAAATTGTGGCATATTGTAAAAAAAATGGGTAGTTTAGAATAGAATGATAGCTTGGAAGTTGCATTTTGTGTTAAGTACTTCAGATATAAATCATTTATAATAAACATACATGTAAAAACATATCACTTCTTTAACATTTAGAAGTAATCCCCCTTTTTTTCACTATTATTAAAAGTCCAGAACAGTTTTTGAGGTGGTTTTTTAATATTGATGTCTGCCTGTTGCTGGTCCCAGTAAGCCTGAATCAAATTTAGAAAAAGTCACTTAACAGTTTAAACCTAAACCATGTCACAAAGTTTACTTCTTCTACACCGTGAAATATAATGGTCTGGAGCATACATTTAAAGCAGAGACTAAATATATAAAGACTAATTTTTTAGAGACTGAAAATGCCTTTCTAAGCTTAGAACTTAGAGCTGCATTAAATGGAAACTTTTAGAAACTGCATTAAATGGAAACTTTTAGAAACATATCCTTGATTTTCAAGGATCTCCATAAAATTTTGCACATATGCTGTTTCTTTGGTTTCCAAAATTGTCCTGTAAGAAAAATGGGATGGAGGTTAGCCCCATTTCACAGATGGAAGGTCATTGAGAGTGGGAGTGATCCTTATAGTACTGGTAGATAGTATTCACTTAAAAGAAGACATCCTGACTTTTTGTTCTGTATCTATTCTACTTTGCCAAAATCTTTTTTTCTTTAGGGAAGGAAGACACTGTTTCAAAGACAACTTTTTTCCAGCAGGCTCATTGCTCTTTGAGTACAGCAAGGGTCTCCTCCTCACTATAATGTGTGAAATGCTGAGAGGCACACATGCCTCCAAATCTCTCACCCACCTGCCAAGCCCAATGCTGGCATATCTCTCCACAGAAGCCATTCTGTTGAGTTTACTTTGAATCTGAAAAATGTGCCCAGAAAAATACACACAATAGTTGTTTGAGAGAGGATGTGAATTCATAAGAATCCTTTACAATATTATCAGGGATTGATTATGGGTTCACTTTAGTCCCTGAAAGATTAAAGGTAGCAAAGACCCATTAGGGGAATCCATGCTGATAAAGTAGAGGGGAGAGCTGAAAAGTCTCCCAGTTGAAGTGTTTAAGGGGAATGTCATTTCAGATGATGAAATGGAAGATAACATCATAGCCAGACAATAAGAGTGGAGATAAAGCAGGTGGCAGCTAAAAAGATCATATGATCAGACTTTATCTCCTTTCCTGTATTGCCAGAATTTGGCCTTGATAGTAACAGGTAATATATATGAGCAATCGCCAAGCATAATATGTGGATTATCAAGTTTAATCTTCATCATAACTTTATGAAGTTAGGTATGATTATCTTTAATCTTACAGAGGCCAAGAAAGATTAAGTGACTTACTCAATGTCACACAAGAGGCAAAAGAATGATTCAAAACCAGGTCTGTCTGACTCCAACAGAATGTAGACTCTCAACCAATCAAAGCTTTCATTTATGGGTTACTGCTTCATAAACATCGCATTTGGTCCTCATTACTCTAAGATATGGCTATTACTGCAAAGAAAAAAAAAAAACGGAGCCAAAATAATTTAAAGAATGGCTTAATTCAAAAGATCTAGTAAATCAATGAAGTAGCTCAACATCAGCCTTGTGATTCCAATGTCCATTACTTTCTACAATGATATTCACTCAATGCTTAACCTAAAGTAGTCAGTGCCTCTCTGTTCATTGTATGAGGTACTGGGCATACAAAGATGACTAAGATATGATCCCTTTCTTTGAATTCAACATCTTAGGGGAGCAACTGACAAATACTTAGAAAAATAATCAGACTGTAACACGGATATAGAAGCCTCTAGAGAAATCTGAAAAGATTTCATTAAAAAAGATCACAAAAAGGGTGCCTGGGTAGCTCATTGGTTAAGTGTCAAACTCGACTTTGGTAATTAAGATAATTTGATAATCATCATTATCCACCAATAAATTTCTAGAGACAACATGGCTGTTTTGTATTTCTACTCATCATAACTAATTTTTTCAAGATTTATTTATTTGAGAAAGAGAGAGCAAATGAGCATGGGGGTGGGAGGCAGAGAGAGCATCCTAAGCAGATTCTGTGCTGAGTGTGGAGCCAACACAGGCTAAATCCCAGCACCCTGAGATCACAACCTAAACTGAAATCAAGAGTGGGACATTTAGCTACACCACCCAGACACCCCCTTGACCATTAGATCAGCAGTGTACATCTAACCAGAGCTGGGCCAATCAGACTATCTCTCTGGAGAACCCGAAATGAAACACATAGAGCACAGGGACTGGACGCTGCCACATTGACAGGGGTTGTTCTAGAAAGAAAATGACCCCACTCTGCAGTGTTGGAATCCCAGAACCTGAGTAGTACTCTGTCCAGTAAATTCCATTCCTTGCTGAAATTAGTGTAATATAGATTTATCCCACTTGCATCTAGGCAAATTTCAGGTTAGTAAATCCTGAAAAATGAATAAGATCAGCCCAGTGAAAAGCTGGAACCACGGTTTAAAGATTCTCAAATGCCGCATTAAAGATGGACTTTATCCTGGAGGTAAGAATAAGCCAAAAAAGTTTGTGCTTGTTTTTAGAGTGTGTTATAGACCTTAAAAGAGCAAATTAGTGAGGGGCTAATGCCAACAAAGAATAAGATAAAGAAATGTTTACAGAAACAGTTGAATGTCTGTAAGGAAATCCTAAAATATTACCCCCCCCCCAAATCATTTTGGAGTGAAGCCATATACAACAGGGCCTCTACTCCCAGGGCCTGTTATGTCTGCATTCCTTCTGGGTGGTTGTGCCAGTATCTTCTGTTTGCAATTTCAGATCTTCTCTTCAGTGTGCACCCCGTGTCCCAAAAGGCTGGCTGGCATAGGCCACTTCTTCAAGCTCCTTACCCTCTGATTTTCTAGTTGGGTTTAGCTATTGGAGCACATAAGTGACAGACTAGAGGAAGAGAAGAAAATTCAAGGCATTTATTCCCTGGGATGCCAATTTGCAGAGTCTCCATGAACTTGAACAAAGGGTACTGCTCTTCTCAGTCAACTCTTCACACAGCTCTCATCTCCTCTCTCTGACCTTTTTTTGTTGTTAGATTTAAGAGCCATTCTTTCCCATTTCCCATTCAGATGATTCTATTTCTAACCCTAGAGTAGTACCCAATCTCTCTTGATTTCTCTTTGCCCTGACCAAGGCTTTGTAAATAGTCCCTTTCTAAAATGGTCTTCAAACTACACAACTTGTGGGCCATCTGATTCCCTCAACAACCCTGATAAAACAGAGTCCTTCTAATACATTGCTTATGAAGACCTAGATATGAGAAATGAATTCCCTTTAAAGCTCCCTACCTCAGAAAACAGCCCAATGTGTAATGTCCTTTTTAAGGATTATCCAGAGGAGTTCTAGTATTATTACAGTCATAACTAAACATGTTAATAGCCACAGGGAATCCAGAATTTACCCAAGAAAAATTCCCTGTGCCAACTTAAGATGAAGAATACTTCACACTAAAATGAAAGAAGTAGAAGTTGAGTAATAATAAAGAGGAATAAGCTACACGCAAAGTCCAACAAGCAAGGAGAATCAGGAAGACCTGTCTGCCTTGGGATGGGAAGTTGGTGCCAATTGCCAAATAATTTGAACTCACTTTAAGAACCAGTCACAACTGCTTAGGTGGCCTAAAGGTTAGAGAACAGAAGAAAGAAGGAAGGTAACTTAATTCAAACAAACTCTTTATAACACTGGCTTGAAACAGGGTTATCACAAATCTGTTCCAACAGTATATACTAGAGTTATTCCATTACATTTACATATAGAGTCCTTGATACATCTGCTCATACGGGGAGTGATTCTTCATTGAAGCCTGGTTAACTCTTTAATTTATTCATGCATTCATTTCTTTATCCATCCATCCATCCATTCAACAAATAATGTCAGAGATCTATAGACCATGAGACATGGCATTATCCATGGAAGATACAAAGGAAAACAAGAGACAGTGCCTAATTACAGTCAGGTTGGGCAGACATACAAGATAAATGAACAAGTTAGTGATTCTAGGATAATGAATGCAAAGATAATGAAATGTAGAGGGTGAGGAGAGCACAGAGGAAGTAGATATAGAGATGGTTAGGAAAAGCTTCATGGAAGAAGGGGCAATTAAGCTGTCTTACAATGTTAAATCAGATTTAAAAGGTGAAAGGCATATGGTTCATAAGCATCTTTACGTAGAAACTTCTAAAAGAGCAATTTTTTTTCACATCCTTCAAGGAAACTCAGTGCTTTAAGTGGTACCTGGAGGCTAAAGTACCCTCATCCTCTTTCCAATATGTAGTTCATTGCTAGGCAACCACAACTGGGTTAAATCCAGCCTCGTTCTCAATTAATTTGGGAAAGATTGTTTGTTTTTTCAATTCATATCCTTGGAGCTTCACTTTACAAAGAAAAGGGAATAGCTTCTGGCCTTTCTATCTGATTTAACTGTGAATCTCTTGACTTTTCTTCAATCATACCTCAACCACAATAAAGATTCAAGAAAGTCACACCTATCCCTGTGAGGAAGTAATGGTTATCATTATTTTGAAATAATGTGTCCAGAGACACTTGCTAGAAGCATTAAACTTTTTACATTCTCTTGGGAAAAAGAAAGGTGATTAAGATGGATTGGATTTTGAGTGTCTTCTAAAAACAAGGAGATCTTGCAAATACAGAGAAGGTGTTTTGTAATTATATATCCAACTTCAACTGCCTCTGGCTATGTAACAAACACAGGTAAGGTGCAAAGTGATGAAATAGCAATATATTTCAAAGGCTTCATTCTTGAGAACTTAATTCTTTTTCTTTTTTAAGATTTCATTTATTTGTTTGACAGTGGGGCGGGGGGCAGGGAGAACACAAGCAGGAGAGAGGCAGGCAGAGGGAGAAGCAGGCCCCCCACTGAGCAGGGAGCCTGACAGACACAGGGCTCCATCTCCGACCCCAGAGATCATGACCTGAGCTGGATGCAGATGGTTAAAGATGTGAGCCACCCAGATGTCTCAGAACTTTTAATTCTGATATAAATGTGCTCCAGTCCTCTATAGTGAAGGATTCTTTCGGGTTTGGGTTTTTGTTTGTTTTGGTTTTTTGTTTTTTGTTTTTTTCTGGCTCCCAGCAGGACATGATCTTCCATAAAAGGAATTTTCAAATACCACAATCAAAAATGAGATCTAAAAGACAAAAATCATACAACCAACATTGCCAAAGCATAGAAAGCCAGACAGGATTAAATAAATGTATGAAAAATAAGTCACAAAATTAATCAAAATTAATTGTATTGTATTTTTAATACAAATTATAGTTAATAAAGGAACAACTGCTATTCCAGCTCACTAGTTTACCAATGCAGCTTATTGCACATACATAGATGTTTATGGAGCACACGGTATAGAATATAGGTCCAGTGCTATGGACAAGTTTTCATTAAGTTTGAACTAAGAAATTTCTTTGGGCACCTGGGTGGATCAGTCATTAAGCATCTGCCTTCAGCTCAGGTCATAATCCTGGAGTCCCAGGATCGAGCCCTGCATCGGGCTCACTGCACGGCGGGAAGCCTGCTTCTCCCTCTCTCGCTCCCCCTGCTTGTGTTCCCTCTCTAGCTGTGTTTCTCTCTGTCAAATAAAATCTTTAAAAAAAAAAAAAAGAAATTTATTCACTCTTTATAGGTAGATTCCCAAACTGAATAATTCTATCTGACCCCTGGAAGACAAAATGCTGGTACACACAGAAGGATGAAAATAACATGTATCATAGAATGGTTCATGCAGAGAAGAGGTTAAATGAAATATAATATATGCATATTGTGAAATGCTATTGAATCATCATATGGAAACAGGCAGACTTCTATGTTCTGAATTAGAAACATCTCCAAGAAAAATACATGTCTTAGAACAATTCATATAGTATGAAACTGCTTTTAAGAATAACAAAAAAATGTGTTCATTTGTTTGTAAATGCATAAAAGGAGACAAAAGCATATGCACTGAGCAGTCTTTACTATTTACTAATTACTTGACTATTAAGGTTGAGGAATGGTAGTGGAATTGCACATTCTGTACTGAATCACTTAATAAGAGTATCTACTTGGGTGTGTATTTGAAATATGAACATTAAATATACAAACATACAAACAGAACGTTTCTTAATGAGATAGTTTTTCCTCTATGGGCGTAATGCCTGTTTCCCCATATTCCTTAAGGAGAAATAAAGACTTTATCAAAGACTTTGGAAAACCTCCTAACTAAAGGTTTTCTCTAAAACTCACAGAAGATAAATAACTTAGCCAGTGAGTCCCTGCCTGTTCTTTGTGTTTTTACTTTTAATTGTAAATATAAAAAGCAAAGTATAGAAAATAATATGACATTACCAAATATCCAACACCCTATATTACCAATGTTAATACTTCACTATATTTTCTTCAAAATTCTCTTTCATTTTTAATTAAAAATTATAAACAAGCTAACCTTGTCCTTTCCTATCTGCAAATACACACCTATAGGAAACCACTGCCCTAAAGTTCATAATTTTCATTCCTATGCAAATCTGTATACTTTTACTAAATATATATATTACATAGTGTTGATTACTAGCTCTTTATCATGCACACACATTACAGTGTATATATCCTTTTTGCCTGAACTGGAATTTGTGGCCTGTTTTACTCCATTATGGATTTAAATAATGCAATTAGGGTTGCCTGGATGGTTCAGTCAGTTAAGCTTCTGACTCTTGATTTTAGCTCATGTCAGGATCTCAAGGTCCTGGGATTGAGCTCTGTGTCTGGCTCCTAGTGCAGCAGGGAATCTGCTAGATATTCTATCTCCCTCTCCCTTAAGCCCCTCCCCCTCTCTAAAATGAATATATTTTTTAAATAAGCAAACAAATAATGCAATTAAATCAGCCTTACCCAGGTCTATTGACAGAGTCAAGCAAGGAGGCTGCACAAGCGGATCAACAAAAATGCAAGGACTATAATTAGAGCCACTGCTGGAATTCCAAACTCTCCACAGCAGTGATCAATATACATAGAGGGAACTTTCTGCTTTGCAGGCTATATGGTCTCTGTGGTAACTACTCAACTCTATTATAAAGAAAAAGCAGCTATTGATACTATGTTAATGAGTAGGTATGGCTATGTTCCAATAAAACTTTATTTATAAAAACAGGCTATATGTTGTTTTTGGCCTGAGGGCTATAGTTTGCCAACCTCTGTCCCATGGAAGTGAGAGATGCAGAAGGGATTCAGCTGCCACATCTCTCTGTAGAATCCTGGGGATAGTAGGGCTAATCTAAGGAGCCACCCTCCTCTATAATGTTCCAAATGCATCCTTGTAGAAGTTGTATACTTTATGGAGATAAAACCCCATTAGCAAGGACCACTATTTGGTCAAACTAACCAGGGAAGGTGTGTCCCTGGCTAGAACCGGGTTCCAAGTGGGTAGAGCTTCAATGGAAAGAGTATAAAGCTGGTAATCAGGGGGCATAGATTTGAGATTTGATTCCCAATTTTTCCACCATCACCTCTGTTGTCTGTGTTGCTCCAGGCAAGGCACTTCCTCTCTTTGGGCATGTTTCTCTCTTGCAAAATGAGTGTGTTGGAGGCACATTATCTCTGAGGTTTCCTGTAGCTCCAAGATCCCATGATATTTGGGATGGTATAAATAAATACAATCTAGTGAAATCCCCAAATGTTCTTTCTTGCCATAATCCAGCAGTGTTTTGTTTTTTTTTTTTTCTATCAGTGTTCTCTAGGAATCTCCAGAAACATTGACAGAGAGGATGAATGATAGATTTAAATTCTAGCAGCTCTCTCCCTCTACCTACTAGTCAGCAGAGAAAAAGGCTGACCTCAGAGCGTGACCAGGAAGGTGGAAGAATTTCAAGTCAAGGCAAAGGACAAGAGATTAAAGAACCAATGAAAAAGAAGATGTTCAACATCAAATGAGAAGATTCACTATGGAAGGGAAACCTGTCTTTAAATAGAAAGGTAGATGAAAATCATAAATTACAGCAAATTTGTTCCATATTGTCCCAGAAGGGAGAAATGAATGGTATTATAAGATGGCCTTGGGTTCATCGCAAGCAAAAGAGATACTTTCTGGAAACTATAGATTTCTAAAAGTATAGCAGCTGTTAGAAGACTATCTCACCCATAGACATGTGCAAGAAAAATGGCTGAGCACTTGTGGTAGCACAGAAGGATTGAATGAGAAGTTGGACAATATTCCTTCTAGCCCTGAAATTTTATAACTGTCCATAGAGGCTGGATTTTGGTACTTAGCACTGGGCCTGACTTCCTCCTTTCTGAAAAGCTTACTACATTTTCAGAAATGCCCAGTTATTAGAAATTATTTCAGACAAAGGAGTTTTATGCAATATTTATGCCATTTTCCAGTACTCAGTGCAATAATGCGAACATTGCAGGTTCTCATTATTTGCTTAAGAAATGGAATAAAGGAAGGGAAGAAGGAAAGAAAGGAGGAAATGAGGAGGGAAGGAAAGGAGGGACAAAGGAACAAAGGAAGGAATGAAGGAATGAAGGAAAGAAACAACTGGCAGTTACTCTATTAAAGATAAATAGAAATTCAACCTATACAATATTGTAAAGGAAAATATTCAATGGTTTATATGTTCCTATTCATACTTGAAGCTATAGGTTCCCCGCTTTTTTCTCTCAGAGAGGGTCACCCAATCTACTATCTGAACTGGGTGGTTGTACTATCCCAAATTGAGTTCATTCATTCCAACCCCTGTGGCAGGTTGGAGGAGGCAAATCTGAGATGATGCTTGGTTAGCCACAGCTCTAGTATGCCCTATTCTTAACTTGGCAGCATCTCTCCATGTGCTCCAGGATGAAGTGGGCACCAGCATGAACATGATCATCTTTTCTGTAGCAACCAGCAGGACCCTCTGGAAGTCATGGCATTACGAGGAGGACACAGCTTAGAGCTCAGATCTGGGATGCTGGGGTAGGCATATAAGGGATTCTGGCGTGTTATCAGTCTGTTAACTCTGATTTTGGAAAGGAGAGCCATAGTAGGTAAAGACCAAATGGGAAAATAAAAATCCCATTCTTTTTCCCACCCAGAGTATAATGAGTCATGTCTCTGTATTGGGTAGGTCAGCAAATATAACGCAGTCAATGATGTTACCTTTTGTGGAAACACATTTGGATATATGTTTCATTTGATATTGCCTATAAGAGAGTCCAGGCAGGTATTTTTATATAGAAACAGAACAGAAGGGCACTGATATTTATTGAATGCCTTCTATGTTCACTGTTTCTGCTGGAAAAATGAATGAATCTTCTCATTTAATCCTTGTGGGAGCAATATCATCCCCACTCAACAGATGAGAAAACCAACTCAGACTCAGGGAGAGAAAGAAGGTGTCCACTGTCACAGAGTAGGTGAAACAATCAAAACCCTCAAAGCTTTAGAACTGTAATTCCAGACTCCTTATAGGTCAATAATAAATCTGAGCAGTGTGTTCATTTCATTTTGTCTCATGTCTCCTCAACCAGAAGGTAGTTCCATCTCAGAAGCACCTGAATCTGCTTTCAGATGACAACCACGCTGTAACCCTGTCCCTCTACCTGACCACTCTCCTTGTATGCTTCTTTCCCCATAGCACTGATCACCTTTTTTTTTTTTAAAAAAAAAGATTTTTATTTATTTATTTGACAGAGAGAAACACAGCGAGAGAGGGAAAACAAGCAGGGGGAGAGAGAGAGGGAGAAGCAGGCTTCCTGCCGAGCAGGCAGCCCGATGTGAGGATCGATGTGAGGATCGATCCCGGATCTCCAGGATCATGACCTGAGCTGAAGGCAGTCGCTTAACCAACTGAGCCACCCAGGCGCCCCCACTGATCACCTTCTAAAATATCACTTATTTTACTCTTATTCTCTGCCACCCCTCCTCCCAAATACAAGCACCTGAAAACCCAATTTGCCCATTAGGAAACTCCTGGATTCTGCATCTTTGGAAATGAAGAAACAATTATTATTATTATCAGTCTGTTTCTATAGAGGAAAAAGGTTAGCAAATAAGGATCAGAATCTTGCCAAGTTTAAAGCCACTGCCTCTATAGAAAATCTAATTTCTACTTAATAACATGAAATGATTAAATTAGATCCTTTGACACTTCTTCTTAAGAACAAATGATAGTGAAGCATTTTTTTAAAATCAGTCTTTTGTTTCATGATTCTGGCTTTAAATGAATGTGATCAAGAGGGATTCTTTGAGCTCTCTTTTGACCTTGAAAGAACTCTAAAATGTTATTTTATTATATCAGCAATGCTGTTAAAGGACATAGTCTGCACATATTGAAAGAATTCTCTGAATGGTGAGGTTATACTTGGCACTTGTTAGATGATTACATTAGATTTGCTGTTAATAATTGTACCCAACAACTAATATAATATCTTACTCCCCCCTAAAGAAGTATTTTATAAACTTACCCTTTATTTCAAGGGAAAGTTGGTGAATCTCAGTTATCACAAGTGAGATAAAAGATAATTTGTTAGATTAAATCCCTGGGTTAAAAATCAAACAGTAAGAACACTATATTAGCTTTTATTAGTTTTAATCCTTGAGATAATGGAGGGATACAAATTTAGATCCCAAAGTTGGAGTCATGGCTTAGGAAAGAAGTGGATGTGGCTTAAAAGGGATGATCTCACGCAAAAGAAGGTGTGACTTCAGACTGGGTTTTTCAAAGGAAACCAGAAATGAGGAGAAATTTTTAAAAATGAGAGATAGTTCATTGGCCTAGATAAGATCCTGAGAAAATACAGTTCAGATCACATCTTTTGTCTGCTCAGCGCTTTTCATCTGAGAAGCAAGGAATGTGGGGGTAAGGACATGAGGCTTCTCAAGTCATATCAAGTAGAAGTCTGGAAGACATTACAATGATGACAAAGCCCATTGATTGGGACCTCAATTGATTGGGACCTCCAACCTCCTGTGGCTCCCCTCCTTGCTTACTCCATCCAACCACAGCAGCCTCCAAGCTTTTCTTGAAACTTCCAGCATACTCCAGCCTTTATGCAGTTGTATTTGCTATTCCATCTGCCTGGAATTTTCCCTCCATGTCCCAGATAATTCCCTGGCCTCAGGACTTATGCTTGAGGTTCCCTATTGGGTGAGAATTTTCCAGAACTCCCAACTTAAAATGACAACCACCCTGTACTCTTGTCCCTCTACCTGGTCACTCTCCTTATATGCTTTTTTCCCCCATAGCACTGATCACTTTCTAACATATAGCTTATTTTACTCTTATTCTCTGTCACCCCTCCTCCCAAATACAAGCTTCATAAAAGTAGTGATTGTTATCTGTGGGTCACTACTGTGCCCACAACAGTCCCTGACAACAGTTAAATGAATGAAAGAAAGGAAACAAAGTCAGCAAAGATTTTGAAGATTATACAGAATAAAGCAAGGTAAATGGCTCCCGCCATTCCCACTGTTTGACTTAGCATGGGGGCTTATTTTCTGACCTCTTCACCTTTGAAATGAGCTGCTCATGTCTCAAAAGTTCTGTTATGTCTGAAATAGTTATAGCATCACAGCAGAGAGAACTGGGAATAAATTATTCTCTGGTCCGTGATAGCTGTGGCAAGCTGTGTTCTCTGGCAGGGGAATTGGCAATGGTGGGGTAAGGCTGGCATCTGCCTGGGCCCAGGGGCTCTTGGTTCACCATCTACTCCACCAGCCTGCCAAAACATCTGGTAAGAATGGAAGGAAACACACAGACAGAGCTTGTGTCTCTTCATGCCAAGCAACAGATTTATCTAAAATATCCAGTGAATCTAACAAGACTAGAGGAACAAGGAAGAATAAACATGTGTAAATCTCTGCAATTCCCTAAAATTCCTCTAAAATGAGAAAAAATGGATTTTCAAAAAAGATATGAATCTATGAGGACAAACAAGATAAGAGAAGAGGTAACAGTAAATAAGAGATGTTAACTAGTTTGGGGGACACTGAGAAACAGTGGGAGAATTACCATTTTTATTCATTCTAAAACATGCATCTTCTTCCTATTTTAACATTTCTGAAAGGAAGATGACTCTTACAATCAGTGGCATCTTGCAATTGTTATTGGCGGCATTTTTTCTTCTTCATTATTCATTAGAAAATAGATGGCACATCATAGTATAGAGGTCAACTTAGATGAAATCAAATGTGGTAGCCACACAGAGGAATCTGTATGCCAAATTTTGTAGAGGGCCATGTCATGGAGAGAAAACCAAGCTGCCTTCCAGAATCTCAAGAAGGACTGAGGACTTGGAAGCACCAGATACCAGGAGGAGTGGGGCCAAGGAGAGGGGCTGATGATGCAGTGAAGATTCAAAGTTGATCACACACACACACACACACACACACACACACACACACACACACACCCCTACGGGCTCCCCCATACCTCTGCCACCTCACACACTGATGCAGCCAGTTACTATTCCTCTTATCTCATGATGTGGATGGGGTTGCCAAATAAAAGAGGCTCAGTTATTTCTAACTTTCAGATTTGCAGGGAACATACTTAGACTAAAAAAGCATTCTTTGTTTATCTGAAATTCAAATTTTACTGGGCAATCTCTATTTTATTGTTCTTTACTAAATGTGATAGTTCTATCTATGAAGAAATTGAATCAGAAGTATTCTAAACTCTGAGATGCAAGCCCTGGGAAGGCTGATGATGAAATCCAGGACTTAAAACAAGAAGTTTAAATAAAATCATATTGAATGTTGACAGTCTCAGCAACACTTGGCAATACATTTCCAAGAGCACTGCCAGGCACATCCATATCTCCCTCCTCCAATCACCACTGGAAGAAAGAAGAATGAGAAAGTAGTGGGATATTCTATGGGGGCCTTGTCTGTGACAGAGAAAAGACCAACTGACTTTTGGTGGTCCCCTAATGGAGTAGCTTGTCCCCCACCTAATCATGCTACAGAGAAGCCCATCATTCAGCAAGTTTTCCTACCCTGCTCCCCCCACATATGAAACTCACATTCTGGTTTTGCCTGTTAATATGGGCAGGCAACAAAAGCTTGCCATGTGTTTAAGAAAAGCCTGTGATGGGGCGCCTGGGTGGCTCAGTTGGTTAAGCAACTGCCTTCAGCTCAGGTCATGATCCCGGAGACCTGGGATCAAGTCCCACATCGGGCTCCCTGCTCTGCGGGAAGCCTGCTTCTCCCTCTCTCACTCCCCCTGCTTGTGTTTCTCTCTAGCTGTGTTTCTCTCTGTCAAATAAATAAAATCTTAAAAAAAAAAAAAAGAAAGAAAGAAAGAAAAGCCTGTGATGTGAGGGGCGCCTGGGTGGCTCAGTTGGTTGAGCGGCTGCCTTGGCTCAGGTCATGATCCTGGAGTCCGGGGATCAAGCCCCATATCGGGCTCCCTGCTCGGCGGGAAGCCTGCTTCTCCCTCTCTCACTCCCCCTGCTTATGCTCCCTCTCGTTGTGTTTCTCTCTATCAAATAAATAAATAAAATCTTAGAAAAAAAAAGAAAGAAAAGAAAAGCCTGTGATGTGAAAGACAGTAACTAAAAATAACACATGAAAAGATTCATGTGGTATAAAGGTAATATAAGGACGGAAAAAACTTTAAAAGATAACTAATACATTGTTATAGAGAAGAAAAGATATTACATTTATTAAGTAAGAATATCAGGATATCTTTAAAAGGAACAAGAGAAAAGAAAACTCTTGAAAATCCAAAATAAAATAATATTAGTAAAACTCCATTAGAAGGACTAAAGGATAAAGATGGTGAAGTTTCTCAGAAAATAAAATAAATGGGCATAAGATAGAAAATTAGGACAAAAAAAATAAAAAAAATATTGAGAGAATCCATCCAAGTAGAGCAACTGCTGATTGATAAGAGGTCCAGAAAGAGAGAAAAAAATTAAAAGGAACCAAAATTATCGAAGGTAAAAATATTATTGAGAGTCAAAAAAAAAAAAAAATTCCGAGTTTCTGGACTGACAGGGCCCATGGGATGCACAGGATCAAGAATGAAAACAGCACCACACCAGGCCCCTTGGCATGATCTTTCAGAATACTAGTGTTGAAGAAGATTCTTAAATAATTGGAAGAGTAAAGTAGGCATCTAAGCTATGGTTCAACAGCAGGTAGACGCTGCCTTTCAGGAAAGGCAGTCTCAAGTTGGCAGAATGAGACTGCCTACTAACACAGTGATCTCAATGACTTAGTCTAACCTTTTGGGGTGCTAGGGAATGAGGGGAGGGGTACATAAAGTGAACTGAGTTAGAGTCACTCCTGAACAGAGAGGTCCATACTCCCTTTGCTCAAGAGAACAATGCACTACACTTGGCCCTCATGTTGGTGCAGTTAGCCTTTTTTAAGAGCTCAAGTTCAGAGTGCACAAGTGCAGGTTCTGGACGCAACACCTGGTTGTACATAAATGACATGGGAAATTAGGAAGATTTCACTGGCAGAAGAGCATTCAGAGATTCATGATATTTGAAAATAAAAACACTGTAAATAACTGTAATTATCCAACAATAATTAAAACTAGAAAACCTTACCCCAATATCTAGATTTCTATATTGATGCACATGAAGCTCTAACATCAGGCTTCTCTTCTTGGAGCAATTTGCTCAAGCTTCAGAGTAGGTACTGCTTTCAGATGAACCATGGAGTTCTAATTGGCCAAATCTCTACCCTTCTCTCTTACCCCAAAATCCTGTGGTCAGCTGTCTGTTGCCATTTATTATCAACTGCACACTACTTTTTTTATTTTCAAGTTGAGTAGAAAATGACCTTTTTCCTTTAACCTCTTCAGCACCACCCATTCACCACCAGCCTAACCCTTGCAGATATCTGAGTTGCTAGCCAGCCTTGGCAAGCTACAGAATGGTTTCTCATTACCACTGAGTCTAGCTACCACTTCATTGTTTATGGTAATAAAGGAAATTTTATACATAGGGAGTCCATGGCATGGGACGGGGTGAAAATCCTCTCGTGAACTAACCAATCAATTATTCTGAACCTCAATTTCCTTCTGCAAGAGGGGTTTTGTGGTATTTCATTGTTAAGGTGCTGCTAATATAGTAAGACCACTAGTCTATTTCTACTGGGAAAAAATATGGCCTAAAACAAAATATTTTATTATTAAAACTAAAATAGCATTTAATGGCTTTTTTCTCCTTTGTTTCAAGTCAAACAGAACCCCCCATTTCAGACATAGTATTTCATTGTATCCCTGACTTGTTCCATCTACATTTTCTCAATTCAGAACATAAAGAAGGGAAAGAGATAGTAATTTATGGTTCCGTATCTCAGAGAGATTTAAGATTGTAGACTCAATCCTTCCATCTTGGTACAGAGACCTTTCACAAAGTCAGATGAGGCTGTCTCTGAAAATTAAAGAGGAAAAGATCAATAACCTGGTCTTACCCATAACAGCTGCTGACAACTTATCAAGAACTTGAGGCAGCCAAGTTTTTGGCCATGATTAGATGTGGGGAATCTCTGAAACTCACCTGTAACTAGGACATCCTAATTGTGGGGTGTGGGGTGTGGTATGCCTCAGTCCTCCAGCTGTGTTATTTCAGGCAGAGTGATTCAGGTGTGCAAAGACCCAGCGGAATGAAACACTAGGGCTGCTCAACAAAGTCCACATTGTCCAATGTGCTGAAGAGGATGTGCAGCTTGGGGAATGAGGTCGTACAGATGAAGGGTCATAGCAAGGATTTTGCAGAACCATTGAGGGAGATGGTACAGTATATTACACTGAACATGTTCATAATCTGGAAATACACTCAGAGATGTTAGAATAAACCCTTCCTATCTTTGTTATATGCTTCTTCATTTATGTCAGTCACAATAACCACCTTTTTGAATAGTAGGTACTAGGAGTACATCTCACTGCATTAAGTGTTTTATATACATATTCTCTGATCTTTTCAACTACCGTGCAAAGGGCATATTCACCTACCATTACTCAATTATCTATCCATCCTACACATTTTCTCAGTTCTGACGTCATGTTAGTGCCATTGTGCTGAGCACTGGGGATGCAGTTGTGAACAAAACAGTCAGGATCCCTACATTCGTGACATTAATAACTTATACTCTGGGGAAGGACAGACAATAACAAATTGGAAAAATAAAATGTAAGAAATTAATAAACACTCTAAAGGAATTAAGATAGGAGAGAGATGAGATAAAGAATCCTGGGCAACACAAAACACACATTTGTGTGTGAACCATAATTAACACCATGACAACATGACAACACAATACAAAGGAGTTATGAAGGAATATATAAAGAGAGTAAACATAATTTAGATGGGGTTGAAGGAGGTGTCAAAACAGACCTGTGTAAGTAAGTGGCATTCAAGCTGAGACCTGAAGAGTATATGGGTGAATAGGCAGAGTGCAGGTGGGAGGGGAGGTGGCAGGTGAGTTGTAAGCAGGAGGAAGTGCACAGGAATGTGCCATGAGGTAGGAATGACCCTGGCCTGTTGGAGGCACTAAAGTAAGGCCATAGCAGGGACAGCGAATCAGCGAGGTGAAGTGAAAAGAAAACTTCACATGCCAAACCCCCATGAAGACCCAGTCCACACCTAAGGAAAGAGAGGTTCACAGAGATTACATAACAGGTCCAAGTAACCCAAAGGCAATGATCAAGATTAAACTAGATTAGAATCAAAGTACACAGTTTAGCATGCTCTTTCTACTACACATACTATCCCTCTCTGTACTAAGGGACAATTAGGGCACATACATAAATATCCTTCTGATCCAGGGCTACCAGTTCAGGAGCAGATCCTGTGTTTTGTGTATGTGTGTGTTTTGATAAAGATGACCTGACAGTGGCTGGTCCATTTCTTGCAGCACCAGAGGTCATACCAACAGCTGTGTGTCTCAGTAAGGAGCCAAGACCATGAATACAAGTCAAAACTGGGCTGGAAGTGCTTAATAACTAAACTTCCAGAGCCACTGGCAAGTCAGATGATATCGGAATAAACAGAGTCATTATATTCCACCCTTAGTCTGTAAATCATCTGAGAACCTCCATCATTTTTGTTGAGGTATTTTAATTGCTCTCATTTGCAGGAGCAAATTAGGTGTAGCACTGTTTTCTGGATGCTGTTCAGACTGGTGCCAGGAAGGAACAAAATGAGCAAAAAAATGAAAACCCTTTTCCAAACAAAAGCCCAAACTCTGCAAGTTTAATTGGTTTGTAAGCTATGTCAAGGTAGTTTCTAAGGCAAATCTATTCAGCACATGGTGGAGTTCTTAATCAAGGTCAAGGGAAATCGTTCAGTTAACAAATGCATTTGACACCAGGCAAAGCCCCTTGCACAGGACTCAGAGAAGCAGGGCTTCACTGCTGCACAATCTGTACCTAAAGACTCAGGACAGATTGAGGAGTGTTTTCTATAGTCAAGCTATTGGAACTTCGTGGAATTACGGCTTCTCTAAAACATACTAAGTAAAGTGGTGATTAGGGAAGTAAGTTGGGGAATGCAGACAACCCACACATCTCTCTCCATTTATCTGGGTAATGTATTTCTGTTTTCTCCTCACCAATTCGGGTTGTTCTGACTAATTTCTTGCTTAATGACATAATCACAGGAAGGTGAACAGGGAAGGGAAGATTTGATTCAATTCGACAAATTTTTAATGAGTGCTTATTCTGTGCCAGCTATGGAGCAAGGCTCTAGAGATATAGTCTGAAATTGGTGATACAAAGACAGACAGACTGAGGGCAATGTCTGGCTGCCCTGTAAACTTGCTGAGACCCCCAGTGCCATTGGCAAGGACTCACAAAACATATGAGGTATCTCTGGGGAGCACACATGCCAGATTTCCTCTAGCAGTCCGAATTTTAGGCATTTTGTACTGTTATCCAGAGACTGTCAAACATTTCCCAAATTCCAACATTTGAAGAGCCAATCATTAGACTCTCACCTGGAAATACTGAGGAAACTCATAGTCTTTCGTGTGACAACGTAAGTTGAGTTTAGATTTTTAAACTACTTTTGGAAACTGTTTTTTTTTTATGTTTTGTATATGTTTTGCATATTTTGTAAATTATCATCTGTATAGGCCCTTCCACTGAGATTTTAATTTCCTATAAATTAAGTGCACCTACCAGTAGACTATTGAGATTTTACCCAACTGTTTCAAGCACTGAGAATGGAATTTCTCTGGTAAAGCAGATCATTAGAGGTGTGAGACTGGAATTAAATTAATATTATATCAATTATCAGGCAGTTCCACTTGTTCATGAGAGGCCCACCATAGAGGGCCCACAGGGACACTCTAGCAAGCAGAATTAGCATGTGTATGAAGGATGCCAATGGTAAAGGGTGAGAGTTAGGCAGGACTGTGAACCAGAAACAAAAATATAGTACAAATTCCTAAACAGCTCTCAGAACTAAGCTTTAAGGAGGTGTCCCCAATTTCCAAACTATTTAAGTAGAGCTATATAAAGTTGCCATTTTTGTAAGATAAAAGAGGTCAAATATTGGCCATTTTATGTGCTTCAAATTAATATATTTAGGCTAACTCTAGAGTTATGAAATGATCTTCAATAGATGAAGATGGATGTGGGGTGAAGCTTGATCAAATATTTTAGGCAATTCTTGTAGATGAAGCATTACATTAGCATATTTAAGTCCCTGAGAAACTCTGGAGTAAATAATCCTATTAACCACAGTTTCCAATGGTCTTTGATTTTTGGAACTCCTTTTTCCCCATAAGAAAACTTGGGGCCACTACAGTATTCAAATATGTCACTAAAAACAGTTGTAGGTGACAGAATGTCATTAGCGGTGATAGAGTGTTTATGTATTAAAAAACGCGGCCTTGGGGTCTCCAGTTGTTTCTGTATAACATCTACACACATATTTACCAAGATAATCAGAAGAATTATGCTTGGATTATAAATGAGTGATCTTCATGAACAAGATATCTTGAAAAACATAAAATCCACACTCATAGATGTAAGATGACAATCTGAGAGCAATAAATCCTCTTGTTTTCCAGCTGAAATATCCTTCAGTTCTTACCCATACATATTCTCAAGCGATAGGAATGACAGTTTTCCTTCCTCATATTCACAAGATTTATCTCTTGAATTGTCACTTTGGGGGAGCACAAAAATGATCTGAAAATGATTTGGTTCAGGAAAATGTTAAATAGTGTTCGACAAAGTAGAAACCTTAACAAACTAGATAGTTTGTGCGTGAAGCACTCAGACCAAGGGAAACAAAACACATTCTGGTATTATTTAAATAATAGTCACCGCTTTGGAGAGACTGCACTAAGATCTGTTCAGTGAACTCCCAGGTAACACAAAACTTGGGTCTAAAAGGATTTGGTCACTTAATAGTTAGATATGTTAATGATCTATTTCTTGACTAGCGTTTCCTCATCTGTAAGGTAAGAAGGGATGTCCTAAGTACTCCTGTGTGCTTCATTGAATTCTCATTGGCCTTTTTGCTTCTCTCATTCTAGCTCCTGTCTTCTATAAGGTTTATCTATATGCTTATCCCTCCACCTGGCCTCCAGGACAAAAAGAAGCAAGAACTAACTGATTCGTCTTTGTGTTCCACATACCACCTAATGGTGGTTAAAGGTGTAGTCCAGATAGCCTGGGATGGAGTTTTGATTCTATCCAATACTAGTTGTGTGACCTTGGGCATTTGTCTAACCTGTGCACCTGTTTGCTCAAACATCACATGTGCTATACTTAAACAGTGAGTGATACATTGTCAGTCCTCAAGAAATATTAAGTCTTGGGCGCCTGGGTGGCTCAGTGGGTTAAAGCCTCTGCCTTCGGCTCAGGTCATGATCTCAGGGTCCTGGGGTCAAGGCCCACATCGGGCTCTCTGCTCGGCAGGGAGCCTGCTTCCTCCTCTCTCTGCCTGCCTGTCTGCCTACTTGTTAGCTCTCTCTCTGTCAAATAAATAAATAAAATCTTAAAAAAAAAAAGAAATATTAGTCTTTCATACTTTCATTAGTTTTTCAATAAGTATTTGCCAATTTAGTAAATGTGCAAGTGATTATAACAAATGAATATTGCTTCTGTATCATGAAAATAATTTTTCTATTCTGAAAAACTTTTAATTTCTCCCTCTGAAAGGTACACGAAATATGTTTTAATCCTGGTATTTTCAGTAAGGCGTCTTGAAATTTCAGCATATCTTCTTATATCCAAGTTCCCTTTTACATTCCTTATTTCCCATCCAATCTCTTGAGAATAAGTCTTCACACTTTGTTATAAAAAAGATCTTTGATGAAGAATGCAATTTTATATGAATAACACTGAATCATATTTCTGCTAAAGCTGGGGAAGTGATTACACTGAATTAATGGTCTTTATGTTCACCAACTTTCTGCCTGGTATAATGGCTGGCCGCTTCTGCAGATATCACACTAAGAGTATTTCTAAGAGAAGATGAACACTGTCGGTGCATTCCCTCCCACCGACTTCATCCCAGTCTGGCCCTTTCTAGATTTTGTACACCTGCTTAGCGCCTATAATTCTCTCTTTCATAAAGATTCATAGTGGATTAGAGATAAAACTCAGGATTTATTCTACACTGTGCTGTTCAATACAGTAGCCCCTAGCCATATGTGTTTATGGAGCATTTGAAGTGCGGCTTGTCCAAATTGCGATGAGCTCCAATTGTAAGATATACAACAGTTGTAGAAGACTCCATACTCCCTAATATAAAAAAAGTCATTAATAATTTGTATATTTATTACACATTAAAATGATAGAATGTTAGATATGTTGGGTGAAATAAAATATATTATAAAAATTAATTTCAGCTGTGTTTTACTTTTCTGTATGTAGCCACTAGAAAATCTAGTATTTTGTGGTTTGTTTCATATTTTTACTGAACAGCACTGATCTAGTGCATAAACTAGATCTAGAATATTCTTTGTGACAATCTCTGTTCTAATTTCTTTATATGTGTTCTTTCTTACTGTATAAAAAAGTATAGGAAGAAATTATTATTCTTACTTTAGATTAAATAAAATTGGGAATTTCTAGAGGCTAAAAGATTCATAGGAAACCATGAGAACACAGGTTTGTCTGACTCCAAATTCAGGTTCGCTTAGTTGCACTAAACTATATTTAATGGCAAACTGACTCAATATTAAATAACATTAAATCCTTGAGTATGGTTGGGTTCTCCAGAAGCAGATGCTGCAATGGAATTGGATTAGAGATCAATACATGTAGAAGAAAGGGGGGAATTAAGACTGAGCAAACCATAATGAAGCCCAAGAAAGCCCCAACAAACCTGACAGGAAGTTCTACTGCAAGTACTGCCCGCCAGAATGACCTCTTAGACCAAACCTTATACCCCTGACTCGCTCTGTCACTGTATGTACTGCTCTGGCAAGGACATGAACTAGGCTAGAATGGCTCTCTACAGCTGAGAAGACCCTGTAGGAGATGACAGCTGAAGGTCATTTGGGACTCTACTCCCTTTAACAGTTTATCCTATAAATCCTGGAAAGGTCTGGGTGGTGTATTCCTTATTGAGAAAGGTATTTTTTTTTATTTTGCTTATTTGTTTTAATTCCTCTTTTAATCTTCTAAATACCTTCCAGAGAATTACCTCTCTCCCTGCCCCAACACAAAAACAAAGAAATAGTGGACTTCAGTCTCACAGACTTGGCAGGCAACAGAATCTAGCTATAATTTAATAGTATTAATTTGTTTTTTTGTTGCATATTATTTTACAGTTGTAGTCCACTTGTAAAAATGTATATTGGTTTTCTGTGCATGATTATATAAAGTTTTCTTTATAAAAGCTTATTTTTTTTAATGATTTTATTTATTTGACAGAGAGAAACATAGCCAGAGAGGGAACACAAGCAGGGGGAGCCGAGCAGGGAGCCCAATGTGGGACTTGAACCCGGGTCTCCGGGATCATGACCTGAGCAGAAGGCAGTCACTTAACCAACTGAGCCACCCAGGCGCCCCTATAAAAGCTTATTTTTAAAAAGAAGTGACTAATTTAAATATGCAAAGTGGGCCTCCTAGATACCTCAGCAGACTGGGACTCAGAAAGCCAAAATCTGAAGTGACAGACTCTTCATAGAGGAAACTGAGAATCTGGGTAGTCATTATAGGTCTGGAGATGAGGATCACCAGTGAACGGAAGTCAGTGAAAAGTACAAAGCAAAACACAGATATCATAATTTGTTCTGGAATAGACCAAGTCAGAATCAACTTTGCCACTACAAACCCTGCCACCAAACTTTGCCACTATGCATTCCTGTCAGTTCTTTATCTTAAAAGTCTTGGGCTTCTTACCAAAGTCTGTTATTTCACATTGCACTGCTGTTCTGTGGAACTGTTTTAGTACAGAGGTTGTTCTTCTAGCCTCATGTCCTACTGAGATACCCAAAACACTGAAGCAGTTGACATCAAAGCGTAATACAGATTGTGTCCTCATATGGAAAAGACTGATTAGATATTTTAACATTGTAGGGTTGGGGTCAGGGCCTATACCACTTACTCTTACATAGATGGAAAAAATACAAAAGAAACTGTTAAAAGTAATTCCCTGTAGGGAAGTAGATTGAAAACATGAGAAATTGGGGCAAAGGGCATAAAAGGAAAAACATGTTTTTTCCCAATACTATTGTTTTAACATTTCCCCAATGTTTTGCATTACTGTTACAACTGTTCCAATTAAGATAAATTAAAACACAAATGAATACTCAAAAACAAAAAGCTGGCTAGCCAAGGAATAACAGCCAGAGGGTACAACTGTCCATTGGGAGATGTTCTCTCTCTGGGGTGTTTAAAGATAAAGAATTGTCTAGCAGCAGAATGTCAGAAGAACTGCTCTGTAGATTCAAAAGCCTGAGGAGACCCAGCAGGATCTTTGTGAGTTCCTGGGACATACCAGCTGCTGGCCATGAGAGTCAATATGAGAAGGTAACAGAGGACACAGCATGAATGAAAGAAGCTTCTGCTGAGAGCATGTGCTCATCCGCGCATGTTATTCACAGGGAATTCCCACTGGCTTAGTCTTCACAGACACAGCAGACAGGCTGTGAGGCCCAAGGGCATTGGTCCTTAAATGCAATACTCTCTGTCATCTCTATTCCTTACTCTGCTTTAGTTTTTCAAAGCAGTTATCAGTATGTGACATCTGATTAATCATTCCTCTCTCCTGTCATCATCCAAACGTAACCCTATGAGAGTACAGATGTTGACCACTTTTTACTGCTTTGTTTCCAGAGTCTAAAGCTATTCCTCGAGTCTCAGTAAATACTTGCTGAATGAATTAATACCCAGAGAGATGAGACATCACTTCACCAGCATCCCTATTCAACCATGAAATATGTATAAATGCAACATGTCTGACTCAGTGCCAGGAGGCCACCAATAAAACTGAGACAAGTGTTCTCTCTGGTTTCAACCCAAGCTTAATTATAAACTACAGTGTAGGAGCCATTAATTAAGAAGTTTTTGTTATTAAAACATATCACCTTAATAAGTATGATAATGAGATTTCCTCATTATATGAGGATCAAAGAAAAAGTCTCCTTTACTGTTAGGTAATGATGTAGGTTTTTCCATCCTCATTTACCAATATGCCTCCACATTCTTCTGAAGTAATTACTAGCTTCACCATAATTAAGTTTCATTATCTCCTATTAACATAAAATAGATATTCAACTAAAATTTGAAACTATTAATACAAATTGGCAAAACCAAAAAGTTAATAAATTGAATTCATTGTAAGGACCAACTTATGTTCTTCACTGAGATGTTTGTTAATGTAGCTGTAGGACAAAGCATTTTGTCCGGTTTCCCTCAGAGTTGCCCTCTGACCTTTCCAACCATTTTCATCCAGTCTCCTTTACTGCCTTCTCCTCTGCTCATCCCTGTAGATATCAGTATTCACCATGCTTTCATACTCAGATTTCTTCTATCTACCCATGATTCCTCATCCCCATAATTTTACCAACTATCAGAACACCCATCATATAGTTATTTCAAACCCTTAACTTCCTCTCTGACCCCAGACCTCCAATTCTTCCAACCTCAGCAGGGAAGTGTTTTCATATTCAGCATGTTCTTTCTCCAAGCTCCTTACTCACACTGTTACCCGTGTTATTCCTCCATGTTCTCCAGGGCAGTCAATGACACCAATACTGGTCCTGCCTCTCTAGCCCACACAGCTCTTACATGGACCGTTACGAAAGTCCTAGCTTCAAAGACTTAAGGATTTCCACTCTACCATGTGTTCACCATGCGCTTCCAGAGAATGTACTATATAAAACACTGAAGTATATAGATGACTATTTCTTTAAAACCTGAAAAAGCCACAGGTCACAAGACCAAAAACAACACTTCTCTGCATGGTACTATTTCCTTGTTTATCACAACTTCAGTTCCCACTATATCAACTCACACACCACTATTTTTCAAGCAAATAGTTGCTCTTACTCAGACACAGTTTTTCTCTTTTCCCAAATTGCTCTGTCTACCTTCCCCATCTGGTGAATGATGAAGGGTTCATCATTCAAGATCAATATCAAAAATCTCTTCATAATGACACCTTCTTCCACCCCCTTATCATTCACCTAACATACTCTCAAATTTATGTTCTGATAATTCCATGAACTTTTACCATAGAAGCTATCACATTGTATCTTAATAACTATTATGTTGATGCCTATTTTTTGCCTGCATAGAATATAACTACTCCAGAAGCAAGATCCATATTTTAGCCTTTTTTACCTTTTTGTATTCCTAATGTAGCAAGTGCCTGCATATAGTAAGACTGTTTTGGATGCATGCATAAATAAGTGAATGAGAAAAATTAATGGACAAATCGAATAAGCATGTACCCTCAAGGCAATGGTGTAATCACTCAGGAAGCTATCTACCGTATGAAGAGATCATTCTTCAGTCTGAACGTACTGCTTTGCCTACTTTCTTTTTCCCCTAACCTCAGGCCACCCCATCACTCTCCACATCATAATTCTATCCAAATTTAGTACTTCCGGAGTCAGAGAGAATGAGTCTAATTCATAAAATGGAGATTCTGTACATCAGTGGTTGTTTGTACATGATTAAAAATTTGGGGCTTATTAAGCTTCTCCTGCCCCTTACAAAGCTTGTCTGGACATCAAGTTTCTGATACTTTCATAGCTCAAGTATTAATGCTTAACACTCCTCCCCTGGGCTGGGTAATGACTGTAGCATAGCAATCTCTCTTTGTTACCTTCTGATATTACTGAATTACCCAACAACAAATAGCTGGCATTCATTCTGTGGCTGACATTTGAATCTGTATTCTTTGTAATGATTATCATTTATCAACAATCAGCTCTTGATTACTCCCATCTAGGTTTGCAACTTGAATGAAGGTAAGGTGGATACAAACACTTTTCATGTAGGCTTGGTGCCCAGAAACCCAGCTTAAGCTGGGTAAATGAGGTGTCCAGACACAAAAATGAATAGTACCGATCCAAATTATATTAACTTTTAATGAGCCAAGATTAAAAGAGCTCCAGGGACTCAGAGTTCTTGGGGAGGAATAAAAAAATCTAGGCTGATTAAATACCATTTTGACTAGCTTTTGCAGAGGTTGAGATTCTGTTTTCTCAGAATTCTGCACATCTCCCATCCATTTGAAATACCTATTAAAATGCATACTTCACAGTGATTGTTTATGTCTTAGCCCCTCTTTAATGGAGGCCACAGAGAGTTGATATTTGAATCAGAGGGGAAGAGATGCCTCAGGAAACTTCCTATATAATTCAGTTCAATACTGAGACTAGCATGGCAGCTCCACAATGAGGTGAAAATTTGGGCAAGTTTCAGAATTGATTTCAGGGTTTAGAAACTTGGCCAACTATCATGTATTTAAAAGGAATTCTGGGCAATTTGAATTTGAGCCCCCAATCTGCTACTCTTAAAAAATTGCAGGAGAAATAAAAGTCATGGCTGAGAGCACAAATTTATAACATAACAGAACATTAACCCCAGCTCAGTATCTTAAAAGTCATTGGATAAATTACTTAACCTTCCTACTAATTTAGAGAGTGAAAATAGTAATGACCTGCTCTGAGGAGTTGCTGATGGAACTAGTTGACATGACTTTATGCATTGTGTTAACAAGTTGTCTAGAACCTAGAAGTAATCCAATAAGAGGTTAATACTATTATGATTTACTCATTTACCAAATATTTATTGAATCCCTACAGGGTGCCATTCTCTGTGCTGGGTAACAATCAGGAAAGGAAAAAAAATAGGTAAGATTCTTACCATCATGTTCATATTACTCCCATCTGGGTCTGCAACTTGAATGAAGGTAAAGTAGATATGTCCATTTTTCATGTAACCTGAGCTGAGTGAAGAAACAAAGTAATCTCAATTTACGGTAATCGTCATAGAGATGTCAAGCAAGGTGTTAGGTGAGATAAAAATAGAGGTGGGCTTCTTTTAGGTAGTTAGGTCCAGAAACACAGCTCCAAAGTGGTGGTATCTGAGCTGAAAACTAAGGAAGAGAAATGAAAACCATGACAGATGTAGGGGAAGGAGCATGTTTAAAGATCATGAGGTAGGTAAATGTGTGGGCTATCTGATGGACCAAAAGAGAACAAGTACAGCTAGAACATTGTTAAAATGGAAAATTGCAGAGATATGCATGGGATGGACCATGAATAGCCTTTCTGACCACAGTGAGGAGTTTAGTCTTTATACAAAGAATAATGGGGAGCCACTGATGAATTTTTAGGGCAGAAGATGTTCAAATGTATATACAATTCAATATTTTCCAGATGTCTGCTTCCCTTGCCAGATCTAAGGCAATAAATAGGAGTCTGTAACTCTCATCTCAGTGCTTATCACTTACCCACTCTGGTTATCTGAACTCATTCACACTAAGGCATGAAGATATAACTTCACCCATGCATATATGACTTTGAAGAGCAAGTAGAAAATGCCTAACCTCATGTTGGAACTTACTACAGGAAATTTCTGAGATCAGCTGTAAGACATTCATGAGTTACTTTGAGTAACTTCCACGTTACTTTGATAAATTCTTCCTTTGACCATGCTTAAGATACCTAACTGGAACACTTTCTTGCACACGTTTCTGGATATTCTTCTAATATAGGGAAGAAGTGAAGAGGAAAAATAATATATGGTCCCTCCAGAGCTACTAGAAATCAAATTGCAATATTATTGGATGCAGGGATTTCTCCCATTCTCATTGAAACTCTGTGTCACCCTGAAAAGCTCTAGTCATTCCAGTTGCCATCATAGGAGCTATCCAATGAATATGCACAGTCACCTCCATGTATAGAATGTTCTGGAGTACTATTATTTAGTATCAATTGCTTTGCTCACTTACTCATATCCACTGCTGATGGAAAGATAGACACAGATCATATGAGGGTATCCTCACAGAGTGATGGGAAGATGACAAAGGACACATTCTCACATTTCTATTCCCTACTGCCTGAGTATAACATCCTCTCAGCCCCTCCCAGCACTTCTTCCTTCCCTGTGAATCTGGTCCCAGATAACATCTATATAATAGATATATCTATATAATAGTAATCCTTTGGAGATCCCCTATTTCATGACCCAATAGCCCTTCTATTGCCTACTTCCTGCCAATCCCAACCCTGAATCCATCCTACAAATAGCTTTTCTCTGCAACTGCTTCTGGGATTCCCCACAAGGGTCAGAGAAATTACAACTATGCCTTCTTTGCTACATCATGTTTTCTGATTGAGTGCTTTCACATCTTTTTTGGCCTTTCTTCACATTCTTTCTCATTGTCCATGGGGCCTGCTCCAAAGATTGTCAATCCAGTCAAACATCCAGGCTCTACAATCTACTTCCTAGTCACAAGACAACTTCAATCATTCTACAGAAAAAATACAGGCCAGTGTGCCACCACCTCCAATTTTAGCGATCCTCTTATGCATGCTTCCTTTACTCCCTCCTGACCTAGAAGAGGTTTTCCTCTTCAATCAATTGTTCCACTTGTAGTTTTTGATCTACTCTTCTCTAGGCTCTGCATGGATCTCTTCTCTCTCTGTTATTTCAATCCCTTTTTAGCAAAAATACCATCCCCTTCAACAGAGTTGGGGCATCCCAATATTTCTGTTATTTAACTTCCATGTTCCCCAGCCCCAATCCTTAGGTTATTACCTTTGTCTATTTATCCCTTACTTCCCAATTCCTTGAAAAGTTGTACACACTAACCACTCCATTTCCTCACCCCTTCTCTTTTCAGCTTCATCTAGGAGTTTACATAAACCATTCTAATTAGACCATCAATGAACCAGTAATTGCTTTAACTCTTGGCTCTTTTCAAGTCTCAGACTTCTTGGCATCTCAGTGGGGCTTGACATTGCTAAACTACCCTATCCTCCCAGAAATGTCCTTTTTCCACATCTTCATGAAGCCAACCTCTTTTTCCATCCCTAGCTCTGCCAAACTTCCCTACTGTCTCTTTCCTTAGTATCAATACTTATTTCTCTGCCATCCCTGAAATGTGGGATTCCCTAAACCTTCACCATTGTTCTCCTCATTCTACACATATCTGTGGGAGTCCTTCCCCAATTCCCATGGTGTCAACTATATGTGTCTCAAGAAAAATCCCCCGAGTAGGTTATCCTATTTCAAAATTCTTTCCCTCTCCAATTCATTGTATCACCTGAACAAACTCTATATATAGATTTGACTACTTCCTTAAAAATTCTAGTGGGCACCTTGGACTTCAGGGTGAGGTCACCTTCTTTTTTTTTTTTTTTTAATTTTATTTATTTGACAGAGAGAAATAGCCAGAGAGGGAACACAAGCAGGGGGTGTGAGAGAGGGAGAAGCAGGCTTCCCACCGAGCAGGGAGCCTGATGTGGGGCTCAACCCCAGGTCTCTGGGATCATGACCTGAGCTTAAGGCAGTCACTTAACCAACTGAGCCACCCAGGCGCCCCGTGAGGTCACCTTCTTTATGAGGACTATGAGTCCTCGTAAGCTCCATCCCTCCCCACCCTTTAATATTTGTTGGATTAATTCGGTCCAGAAAACACTACCCAAATACAATGTGGCCTTTCACACCTTCATGTCTTTGTCTCTGCCTGCAATGCCTTTTCTTGTCTCCACTCCTACCCATGAACACTCTCTTTAATCTCACACAAAATATTACTTCCAAAGAAAAGAACACATCATAGCTGTGTTCTACATCATAGTGTTTACTACATGTCAGAGAATATGGTGAGTTCTTCATATGCATCATCTCAACAATCTGCAAACAACTTGATAGTAGGCATGATTATTCTTATCTTTTTTTTATATATATAGGAAAACTGAAGTTTACAGAATTAGGTAACTTCTTTAAAGTCACATGGCTAGTAAATATTTTTGATCTAACTCCAGAGCCTTTTTCTCAGCACACAACCCAAAATCTTGTGTTTCTTCTACATATTTCCATTTCTATTTTTATTATACTCCTTAACTACTCATCCATACTTCTGTCCTGGTACCATATTTAAAGCTCCTGCTTTTCTTCATTTGTTCCCCTTTTTCTTTGCTATTTTATTTTTTATTTTTATTTCTTTAATAATTTATTTTATTTTTTCAGTGTTCCAAAATTCATTGTTTATGCACCACACCCAGTGCTCCATGCAATAGGTGTCTCCTTAATATTCACCACCAGGCTCACTCATCCCCGCACACCCCTCCCTTCCAAAACCCTCAGTTTGTTTCTCAGGGTCCATAGTCTCATGCTTCGTCTCCCTCTCTGATTTGCCCCAGTTCACTTTTCCTTTCTTTCTTTTAATGAGCTCCATGTTACTCCTTATGCTCCATAAGTAAGCGAAACCATATGATAATTGACTTTCTCTACTTGGCTTATTTCACTCAGCATGATTTCCTCCAGTCCCATCCATGTTGATACAAAAGTTAGGTATTCATCCTTTCTGATGGAGGTGTAATATACCATTGTATATGTGAATATACAATGAGAGAGTTCCCTCTCCCCAATCCTCCAGGATACCTGACAAATACTGATGGTTCAACAAATGTTTTCTACATCTGAATTTGAAATGAGTGCCTTATACATATTGACTAAGATGTAAGAGGAACTTCAAGGCAAAAGATCTAATTAGCTTGGTTCTGTGGGTGACCACCAGCATTGTGAATGATCCATTTGCTATTGAGTCCCAGAAGATGACAAACATGTACAGCTCATTATCTGTCCCTAAATCTCTAAATCTCTTGACATGAGCTTTCTACACAGAACTATCCAAATTATAGTGACTTTATTTGAAAGAATTTTCTTTTTATAAAAATTTACGGTTTTCAATTTTCTACAAGATGAACACTCAGAATAGTGACTTAGGAGCCTTGTGAAACTGAGATGTTAAGGCCAAGTGACCACTCATTGAAAATACTGCAGAGGCATAAACACAGTTATCACATATTATAATCACAATAACAGTTTCATATTCTCCCTAGGATATTCTGTGACATCTTACATTTACCTTGGATAGAGAGCTTGTATACTGTAAAGTAAATGGTGAAAAAGGGAGGAGATGGTCAAGTAAGCAGAAGAGCACAAAATAGAGATATCACCATGCTCTTGTTGCATCCATTTGTCTCTCCTGAATATAGAGCCTGTAGGTCTCTCTATACCTCTCCAACACATTTCAACAGGGTGGTTTATCTTCGGCTATATCCTGATGCTAAGTACTAGCTTTCCAAAATCCACCCATGCTTGACTTTTTACATTAGTGACATGTAGCTGAATTTTACTTGGGAAGTAAATGGATTGATTCCTTCAACTAGATAGATGTAAAAAGTGCCCTGTTTTGAAAGTGCCAGGAGATATTTCCAATGGGGGGAAAAAACCCACAAACGTGAAGCCAATGTACCTATTGCCAATGTCTCAACCCTCACTTTGTCTTCTTGGGGTTTAGTCATCCATCTTTTCTTCCCCTGCTCTCCATCACACCAGTAGGAGAAAAAAAAAATAATCAAAGACATCATATGTAGGCTCAGAGACTGTCAGAGCTGACAGAGAGAATGTAGAAACACTAGCCTAAGCTCCTCATCCTGTGAACGGGCAGAATGAAAATCAGGGAGGACAATGACCCTCTCTGAACTCCAAAAAATTTGAGAAAGTCCTGCTGAATTTGGCAAGAGCCAGTACTGTGCATCTCTTCCCAACTCTGCATTTAGTGATATCATGTTGATAATTTGACACTGGTCATAGTGAGATTATGTACACCTGTAAAACATTATAAATCTGGGTGCTTTCTGCCCCCAGAGAACTGGTTTACCAGAACACCACTGTTACATATGTGTATATATGAAGTCCAATGATCTGTCCACATTCTCCTGAGTCCTGTCTTCTTTCTTTCTTCCTCTTTTTCTTGCTTGCTTGTCTGCTTTCATTAATTTATAAACATGTAATTGTTGACCACTTTTTATAGAGCACACATAATGCAAATAGTTGCAGATAAAGTGGTGAAGAAATAACAAAGTCCTATATTCATTGCACTTAAGGGATATAAGCATTTAGCATATGACAATTAAGGATATTAAAAAAGGCTTAATATTTGCCATAAGAGCATATACAAGAGAGATATAATCTAGGCTGGGAATTGAGATATTTCAAGGAGGTCTTCTTATCAAGCTGTCACAAAATGATCTATGTTATTCCAGAATGCACTTTGCAGCCAGAAAAGAACTGAGTTTGAATTCCAGCATTTAAGTGCTCTTGCTGGGTGACCTCGAACAACCTCTCAAAGCCTTAGTTTTCTCTCAACTAAAATGAAGATAATCTTGGCATCTATTTCATAGGGATGATGTGAGGACTGAATTAATAATCACATGAAATGTTTAGCCTCAAGCCTAGCACATCATTGATGGTCAATAAATAGCACCATGTTTATGATTAGGATTATCAGTATTATTTTTCTTCTCACTACATGTCTAGAATGTTCACTCTGTCCATGCCTTTATAGGACATCAGCTTTGCCTCTATGTGTAATTTCTCTGAGAATATGGGGGACTTGCAGAGGCCATCTGGCAATTGTGGACACTAGCCAAATCATCACTAATTGCCTAAACGCTCTGGCTCTCCTTGGTAATGGCTATGGTGGGTCTAATTAGTACAGACCACATGACATCTTTGAGTTGCTGCTTTTGGGAGCTTGAGCCCAAGCCAGCAGCTCCATGTTCCTCCTGAGCTTGGAGAGGAGCCTTCGGAGAATCATATTTAACAAAGAGCTGGCAGAGGTAGGTCCTGTCTGCTCCCACGCCCTCTATGCGGGAACTTGCTGTGACTAAAAGAAGCACAGAGGCTGTGATTAGAGGGACAGATGGAAAGTGGGAACATTCACTTAGCAGCTTTTAGCAACCTCTGAGGAGCGATCTTTAAGCAGCTCCAAGCTCTTGGCCTGGGTTTTGATTTGCAAAACTAAGGCCAGAGCCCCCCAGCCTAGGGTAGGAAGCATATGCTAGTTCTAGGATTTACCTACCATTTAGCCTCACAGCTGCCTCTCTTTTCATTGCCATATGTGTTCATGCTTCAGTCTCAATAACAAACACCAAGATATATGTTTACCTAGCATACTAATCCGGCACACAGTAGGAACTCTGCATATATAAACTGAATAAACAAGTACGGAGAGGTTCTATGGCATCCTCCATTGTGGTCTGCTTCCTGATTATTCTGCATTCTGTCCACTCCCTGATTTGTTTGTGCTGATAGTCAGACATAATACATGAGGCAGGTATGGAAAACACTTGTGTGGAACATGGCAAGTTACCATACCACTTTAGTATCATGTGTTATTTCCCAAAGACAAGCAACAAGACAATGTTTCTCAAAGTTTAGCCGTGAGTAATGTCAACAAACTCAGACGCCATCAGCCTATACCCCTGCATTGTGGCCTTGGCTAAGGTATAATATGTATTCATACCCTTGGCTTTTCTCAGATTTGAAGGTCAGAGAGAAAAATGTTAGCATCTGCTGAATCTTGGATAGCATAGCACTTAATAGTTTACAAGGTACTTTCCAATGCAACTGTCTCATTCTGCCTTGCCTGAGCCCTTTTGAGTGAGGTGGGGATTATCAACTCTGTTCAGCCTTTGTAAATAGTAGAGATGCAGTCTCAGCCACCTGTCCAAGGTCACAGAGCTCAGATAAAAGATGAGAAAAACAGAAAACATCACTAAATTCTGCAAACGCTTCATGCCACAGCACCCCAGGGTGGCACTTTTCTTTTTCCAGACAAATTCTACAATCGCTATTATTTACTTATACCAAAGCAGGGGAGGGAGGTGCTCACAAACTTTGCTTGATTTCTCATTGTCAAAGTAACCTGGCTGAAGGAAGCCACATGAGGATTTTCCATAGGAGGATGAAAAGGATTTTTAGACACATATATATGGCCAGAAAAAAAATAAAAGAAGTCACAAGTAAAATAACATATGTATATATAATCTGCCTGAAAGGTACACCATAGAAATAAATAATCTGGCTTAAATGTGTGTCCCAGGCTAACCTGCAAGGCCCCAAAGATCTACGGTTAAGTATCCAATGGTCTTCTAAGAGCCCATGCTCTCCATCCCAGCTCCAGAGCACACAAACCACACACAAACTTATAATTTGTACAGCTAGTGACAGTGGAGGCCACGTTGCTTTCACATTTCCTTTACACCAAGATTCACAAACTCCCAGAGTGATTCTGTGGAAGGCAATTTTTCCACTTTTCCAAAGGACTCCATACTCACTTCTGTAATTCATTTGGCTTTAAAGAGGTGAGGAAAAAATATTACAAAGCTGTTTCTGTAAAGGCCAAGTGTATGTGTAGCGGGAGAGGAGGATGGATGGGGAAGACTGCAAGGTTGTGAGATCAGGGAAGACTAATGACATTAAACAAATTCATAATTTCTTGCCCAGAACAAGCCACAGATCTTATAATAGGTGTGCCATTAGGGGTTTTTATTTTTTCAGACAAACCCAGAGTCTGGCACCTAAACTCTCCCCTAAGCAATGGTTCATGTTTACGTGTGGTTTTCAGTAAAAAGCAACCTAGAATGTAAGAGTAGGAAGGGTAGCTGCGGAGACAGTCTGTGTGAATTTTGGAAACCAGAGTGTCCTACTGAATTAGCTGTGTGACCCTGGGCAACTAAGTTCACCCCTCTGAGCCTCAGTTTTCCTATGGAAATTACACAAATGCAAATCCTCTATTTTAGCCACAGCTGAGGCAAACTGGTGCCTGTGGGCTGGGCTCGGCTTGCAGAAATGCAACCTGATGCCCACACATATCCCTCTGAGTTCCCAGGCATCACTGCCACAGTGGCGTGAGATGCCTGCAGGAAAGTAACTGGTACTCACACATGTGCAACTTAGAGTCGTGGGGGTCATCCTTGACTGATTGAGGGAGGACAGCTCTGACAATTTCCTTAGTGCTCTGTAGGGAAAAATGTGTGTGTGTCTGTGTGTTTTGAAAATTAGCTTATGCATTGTCTAGACCCTAGAAGATTTCTAGAGAAGTTATTTTATACACACACACACACACACACACACACACATGTGATTCATTTGTAATGATGTCTAAAAACCATGCTGTTCAGATGCTCCTCTAAATCATCTAGTTGAACCTTATAGACTGAGTCCCTAGGTATTTCTCTTTTGAAGACTTGGGCTATATAGGGTTATGCCTTTCCTTTTCTGAACTCCTTGCAATGAACTTCCTCAACAACATGGACAAATATTGCTATGTGGGAGAATTAGAATCTCTTATAATTATACAAAGCCTGAGCTCTTTCTTGACTCTTACTGATGATATGCCTATTATGGGTATTAAAAAAAAAAAACAAAACTCTTCCCCATTGACTAGATGGGACCCATTTCTTCCTAAGTGCTGGTTATTAATGAATAAAAATAATCACATAGTGTGATCCAGAGTCAGTGTGATCTGTAACTATATAACAAGAGACACAATTAACACCAGGCTTGGGAACTGTTATTGTAATGAGTGTTTGAAATGAAAGAGTCATTATTTTAAAAAAGTATAGGAAGAAAAGACTTAATATGCCAGTTGGTGTCTGTAGACAAGCTAAATGGCTTCATTATCACCAGGAGGAATCAAGTATTGAAACTGTGGTAAAAATTGCTGAGGACTGAACTTTGTGTGGAGAGAGGTGTCATCAGAGAAAGGAAGGTGGAGAAGGGGGTGTTAACAGACATCCTGTCAGGTCCTTTTCCTATTTCATCTCATTGAACCCACATAGGAACTTCCTCCATGCCCTGATGCCCCTTTTAACATGGTCTTCTCCCCCTCACCCTCCACCACCTACTTTATATTCTCTGCCACCTTCTTGTAATTCCTCAGGCCACTTTATATCTTCAACTTTCTACATCATCCCTTCTGCTACTTTAAGTGCTACCTACTACCTACTCCTCTTGAATCCATTCAAGTCTCTTTCTTTCTTTCTTTCTTTCTTTCTTTCTTTCTTTCTTTCTTTTTTTTTTTTTCCAAGCCACTTCTTAACTGGGACAGTTTCTAGCAGAATTCTAGCCCAATGTGGAATTCTATATTGTTTTAGTCAGTCAGATCTATGGCAGCCAGCACTTAATCACTCATGGGTGGCCTCCTCATATCAGCCTCACCTCTTTCATTTAGATGCATAAGCCTACTGGTATGCCTACTGGTATCAAGGACTGCTTTAGGGGAAAAGAGAATGTATAAGTTAGGATGAGACTCCGTCCAGAGTAACAGAAAACTCAACATGGATGTGTCATGGCTTACTTCACAAGGCAGATGTTTGATTCTATTTCATATAAACACAGTCTAGGGCTATATGATGGTGCCGTGACTGTTGGAGACCCAGGTTCCTTTTATTTTGTTGCTGTGACATCTTCAATATGTAGTTTACATCGTTTTGTTTTGTTTTTAAGATTTATTTGTTTATTTGAGAGACAGAGTGAGCAGTGGGCTGGGGCAGGAAGAAAGAGAATCTTAAGGAGACTGCACACAGAGTATGGAGCCGATGTGAGGCTTGATCTCACAACCCTGAGATCAGGACCTGAGCTGAAATTAAGAGTTGAACACTTAATCGACTGAACCGCCCAGGTGCTCCTATGGCTTTACATTGTTAGTTCCAAGATTGCAATTTACTTTACTAATTTACCCAAATAATAACTGATATTAATATAATAGCTTCCATGTCTTTGCTCCCTGCCTAATGCACTCCTTATCCCCCAAAGCAGAAACCAAAATAAGCCTACATAATGTAGTTTACTGGGGAATGTGATATTAAAGAGCAAGAGGCAGTGTAACAGAGTGGGGAGGGGGAAAAACAATACAAACTTGTGTTACATACACTCAGAAGCTAATTTAATCCCTTGGGACATTCCCAGAAACTGTTAAAAGATAATCATTCAACTAGAGTAAAGCAAAATTCTCACACAGATATAAAAATGAACACATGCTAAATATTTAGCTCATAATCCATGAGAGAACAAAACAGATATTTCACCCACTTTAAAAGAGAACCCAAAGAACAGATGTATTCACAGATGAGGAATTTTAAAATGAATGTGAAAATGGAGGCAAATGTGTTTTTGTCACAGTGAGAAAGAAAAGTCTTATCAACAGGACAGAATTTGCATGTCTATAGATAAGAATGATTTTGCATTGCTCTCAGTCACTTATAATTTAAAGCATTGTAAAATACTTCACAGAAAATCAGATAACCTGGAGGGGTAATCCTCCCAGGTCTAGACAGTGCAGAGTCTAGAAGGACACACATTTTTCCCTACAGAGCCCTAAGGAAATGCTCAAAGCTGTCCCCCCTCAATGACTCAGTGATAACCCCAAGAGTCCAGGATGCACATGTGTGAGTACCAATCACTGTCTCACAGGTGTCTCACACCACTGTGGCAGTGATGCCTGGGAAACTGACAGGTGTTCGCCCCACCCCCACCCCCAACAAACAAAGCTTTTATTTGTTTGTTTTCAGGATGGCCCCTCTGAGACATGTGAACAACAAGGACAAAGGACGACAGATCACATATTTTCAGCATTCAGGAGACGTTCCAGGCCACAGGACCTATCTATAATCATGTGTGAAGTACAGTGATGCTCAAGACTCAATCTCAAGTCAGAAAAGTCGACTTTCTCTCCAGTTTCTGAAAAACCGGAAAAGGAGAATATCCCTAGAAAGTCCACTTTTTTACAGCTTTGCTCGTTTTTTTCTTCTGAAGAATTATTGGGGTTTAGATTTGTTTTCCCTTTAATCTTTTGCAAAATTCCTCTTTCCAAAGGGACATCCCAACATGTTTATGACAACCAAGAAAATAATACAAACCTACATAAGAAAAAAAAAACTATAGCCACTGAACTATGTTCTTTTTTTTTTTTTCGTTCATTCTTTACCTCCCAGTTTGATTGATACTAATAGGCTGATGGGTATCTTTCCTATTTCTGCATGTAACAAAAACGTAAACATACAAACACAGATCTTTTCACACATCTTACTGTACTATGCATCTTTGCTGTACTTCCTTTCTTAGGCAAATACTGCATTGTGGACACTCCTCCAAGCTTTTAAAAGATAAGTTCCTAATATTTAGCATCTACATAAAGGCCTGTGATATAATTATTTGGAAATATAATAGCTAATCCCACCCATACCACTATTCTTAGGGTGATTTCCCTCCATGGATCTCATCTTTCCCTTCCTGGCTCTTGGCATACAGGCAGAGCCAAATAAACTTCCTGTGAATAAGGGCATTTCTGAAGGTTTCAGGTCAAGAACACTGTCCAGAGTCACACGAGTTTTCCTGGATTTTCAACATCTATTGCTAAGGCAAACACCAAATTTGAATAGAACAGTGAAGACAAAGGAGGCTTCTGCAATCAAGAACTTCTAATTATAACCAAGTCATACAGTAAGGGGAAAGGCTCACAATACAAGAGAATTCAGTGCATATCAAAAAAAAAAAAAAAAAATAGAATCCGTGATGTAGGTTTGGGTCATTCAATACAGAATTCCCCCTCCCCTTGGCAGAGCATCCATAATTAAGTTTGAGTTCCCTTTTAAGTCTTTCATAGACCAGAGAAAGAATGGTTTCAAAATGATAGATGATGGAGGGGCATCTGGGTGTTTCAGTCAGTTAAGTGTCTTGGTGTCAGCTCAGGTCATATCAGGGTCCTGAGATCGAGCCCTGTGGCAGGCTCCATGCTCATCATAGAATCCACTTAAGATTCTCTCACTCTGCCCCCCCCCCGGCGCATGCTCCCTCCCTCTCTCTAAAATAAAAACATATTAAAATAAATAAATAAATAAAATGGTGGATGATGGAAAGAAAAAGAATTGTTCAATTTCTATTTTGCTTCTGACTTTTCTGTCAGACAAGAATGATTGGAAAATAACGTCTAGAGAAAGCAGATATGGACATATATTGATATATCAGTTTCTAGCTCTATCACAAGAGCTACTGCTATGAGAGACATGAAACTCAAACTGGGTTAGGAGTCTTTAAAACACTTTTTATGGGGGCACGTGGATGTCTCAGTTGGTTAAATACCCCACTCTTGGTTTTGGCTCAGGCAATGTTCTCAGAATGAGATACAGGCCTGCCTTTAACTCCATGCTCATCCCCAAGTCTGCTTGTCCCTCTCCCTCCCCTTTTATTCCTTTCCCTCTCAATCTCTCTCTAAAATAAATAAAATCTTTAAAAATAAATAAAAAAAATACCTTCAATGCTTAGGTTTCTAATAAGCAGCATTTGAGGACACCCAAAAGAAAATCACAGATGAAATACATGAATGGCTATGAGGCATCTATGAGGAATGCTGGAGAAAGGACAGCTTATTCATTCAGTAGATTAGTCAACACATGTGTTACGCATCTACTATTTGCCAGACACCTATGATAAAAAGGTGAACAAAAAGACAACAACCATGTCTCTGCATTGTAATAAAGACTTAAAGCAATGAACAAAGAAATAAAATAAGTAGGATTACAAATTGTATGGGGAATATAATGTCTTACGTGCCACTAAGCTAAATGTGAAGTGTGTCACTCAGGTCTGGTGGCCATACCCTTAGATGAAGGCTGACAAACTAGAATATAACTAAGGAGACAGATATCCATGATAAAGAATCTGGGAGCCTTGACATTCAAGAAAGTAAAGGAAGAAATGAGGTTGTGTGGAATAGAAAATTTATAGGTAATGTAACTTTCATCTTTAAATTCTTCAACAAGTATTATAGATATAATCTCATTTTATATATGAAATCATATATGTATATATGACAAGGTTCTGACTATTAGAACTATCTTTGCTTTGGGAGATAGTAGGCACTCTATCATTGGAGGAAATAAAACTGAAGTAAAAGGACTGTCCCTGGAATGTTGTGGAGGGGATGTGTATGTAACCAATAAAAATAAAACCACACCTACCCTTTACTTCCTTCCCTTTCTAAATGGAGTCTAGGAGAAAGAATCTTAGTCCAAGAATGTACAGTCGAGGCCCTGGAGTGGTGGCGTCACCCTGAGCATGGATGGGAATAGCTTGAGATGAGTACATTTCTCCGCATAAGAAAAGGAAAAGAATTTGTTTTGACTTTGACTGGGGAAAGATCTAGAAGAGAGGACAAAGGGAAATAAAATTCAAGACAGAGATAACAAGTGCTGGTGAGGACATGGAGAAAAAGGAAGGCTTATTTCAGGCATACTTCAGAGATATTGTAGGTTTGGTTCTGACCACCACAATAAGGCAAATATCACACTAACACAAGTCAAATGATTTTTTGGTTTCCCAGTACATATAGAAGTTATGTTTATACTATGCTATTAAGTGTACAATAGCATTATGTCTGAAAAACACAATATATATCTTAATTAAAAATATGTTATTGGTAAAAAAAAATCCCAAGTATCATCTGAACTTTCTATGAGTCATAATCACTGACTGCAGGTCACCATAACAAATAAAATAATAATGAAGAGTTTGAAATGTTGTGAGAATTACCAAAATTTAACATGGAGGCATGAAATGATCAAACGTTATTGGAAAAATGGCATCTATAGACCTGCTTGATGCCAGGTTGCCACAAACCTTCAATGTGTAAAAAAATGCAATCCAAAAAACTCAATAAAGCAAAACACAATAAGATGAGGTATGCTCGTATCCTGTTAGCAGAAATGTAAATTGGTTCAGCCACTTTGACAAACAATATGGCAATTCCTCACAAAATTAAAAGAGATCTACTATATGATTCCAGCAATCCCACTTCTGGGTATATACCCAAAAGAAATGAAAATAGGACATCAAAGAGATATTTACATTCTCCTGTTAATTGCGACATTATTCACAAAAGCCAAGACAGGAATGTATAAAGATGTCACACATGCAAACACAATTGGAATTCAGCCACGAGAATAAAGGGCATCCTTTCTTTTGTGAAAAGATGGGTGGACCTTGAGGAAATTATCTAAGTGAGATAAGTCAGGGAGAAAAACAAGTACTGCATGATGTCACTTACATGTAAAATATGGAAAGGCAAACTTGTAAAAAGAGAGAGTAAAATATTGGTTTCCAGGGGCTTGGAGGAATATGAGACATGTTAGTTAGGGTAGAAACTTGCAGCCAGTGGCAAATAAATCCTAGAAATATAATGCACACTGTAGTGAATATAAACAACAGTATTGTATTATACTAATCAAACCTGTAAAGAAACTAGATCTCAAGTAGTCCTGCCACAAAAAAAGAAATAGTAATTATATGATGTGATTGAGGAGTGTTACTACAGTGGCAATCACGTGACAATACACAAACGTACCAAACCCATGCATTGTACAACTTGAACTTACACAATGTTATATGTCAATCATATTTTAAAGAAAAAAGGAGAAAAGAGACAAAAAGAGAAAGAAGAACATCTGGAATCTGAGTTGATGAAATGGTCCATGGACTGTTCAAAGAAGAGTTAAGTCTAACATTCAATCTTAATTTGTTAGTAGAGCTGATTTCAGAAAATACTCTGTGTGCGCATACCTGCACACATAATTGTTTATGTATGTATTTGTGTGTAAATGTGTATCTAAATTAGGAAACGGGACTGAGATCCTTATTTCTATTGATGTGACAAAACAGGAACAACAAAGTTTTGTTCATTCATCTATTCATTTCACTTATTCATTCATTTAACAAATACAAATGAGGCTCCTATAATGTTTCATGAAACACAGGTCTGCAGGTTTTTAGAGCTCATATGTATTGATCTAAGACGATATTGATTCTTTTTTTTTTTAAAAGATCTTATTTATTTATTTGACAGAGAGAAACACAGCCAGAAAGGGAACACAAGCAGGGGGAGTGAGAGAGGGAGAAGCAGGCTTCCAGCCAAACAGGGAGCCTGATGTGGGCTCAATCCCAGGTCTCCGGGATCATGACCCGAGCTGAAAGCAGTTGCCCAACCAACTGAGCCACCCAGGCACCCCTAATTAGACTAAACTTTAACTGTGAGTTTGATCTCACTTCCAGACATGTTAAAATGTAAAAAAAAAAAAAAAAAAAAAAAAAAAAAAAAAAAAAAAAAAAAAAAAAAAAAAAAAAAAAAAAAAGACATCTTAGGATCCATGAAATACAATAGTCCTATTTCTTCCAGGCTCTGCTTAGAATAATACATGTTAGGTATAGCTGTTACATTTAAAAAGGAGCTGATGAAAAGGAAGGAAGATTTCCAGAGAATACCATTGTTTGGATAGAATCAAAAACAGAAAAGTGGAAGAAACACACACACACACACACACACACACACACACACACACACACACACACAAATATAACCAACGCAAGAATGTAGAGCTGGAGATGCTGCTAAGTACCCTCAGAAATCTTCCCAAGGGCTTGGTCCTTTCTTTAACCCATAGAATAGGTGTTTCAACCAAGATCCAAGGTAACTTTAGGAAAGAGAGGGAAAAGATATCCCAAAAGAGTATTTCCTTACATGTTTTTGTGGCCAGGTTTTCTTCTTGCTTTCAACTTCTATTTTATCTGTTCCAAGCACTGAGGCTGAGAACTCACCAGGCATTTTAGAGTTACAGGAAAAAATTCCCAAACTCACACACACATAAATATTTCCATAATCAAAATTTTTTAAAGTATAGATCAGATTATTTATGAAGGAATTATATGAGATAGAAATTATCATGTTCAAAACAGCTAGGAATGATGACTTTACCACAACTATATTCTATTTTGCACTGTTTGGTGTGCTACTTTGATTGTGTTCTTAGACTCAGTCTCCTCAGGCTGTTATTTAAGCCCCAATCCAAGGTATTTTTTATAACAGAAATCTGTTTCTCTCAGTACTAGAGGTTGGAAGTCCAAGATCAAGTTTCCAGCAGTTTCGTTTTGATGAGGGCTTACTTTCTGGCTTCCATGTCGCTACCCCTCATTCAAAGAGAGGGGAAAATCTCTTTCTTCCTCTTCTTATAAAGCCACAAATCCTATTGGATTAGTGCCCCACCCTGAAGACTCATTGAACCTTTATTACCTCTTGAAGATTCTACCTCCAAAATCAGTACCACTGAGAGTTAGGACTTCAGCATATGAATTTGGGGGGAGGAAGGAGACACGACTCCGTCCATAGCAAACTGCAAGGTCCTTGAGGAGAGAGCATAGCTTAGCTATCTTTGAATTTCAACAAATCCCTACAGCATGGGATATGCTACAGGTGGTTAAAGACATGATTGAGAAAGGACTTTCTTCCCCCAAGTTTCTTCTCTTCGTGCCCACTGCTCTTTTCTAGAATTAGATAGACTTTGAGGGTAAAAGGAATCAAGACCTAGAGTCCTAGAGAAGGAAAGTGATTTGATCTAAAAAAAGTGATTGTACCTACTTCCTAGCCCAGAGTAGAAACTGAATAGTATCATTAACTGGTGGACTGAATGCCCAGGTCATCCAGTGAGTAGGGACAGTAGGGACAGTAGGGATAAAAGTTATGTCTTATTTATTTCTGTTTCCAAAGTGTTTAACACAGTACCAGGTTTAGGTGCTCAATAGATTCTAATCCATTAATTGTTTGTGACAATAGGGAAGTCACTTTTATCTACTTTGGTATAGTTAGATCATCTTTACAATGGGAATAATAATGCCTTAAGGGTAGGAGACTGTATTAACTGATTTTGCAGTCCAGTTTAGCATAGAGCTCTTTTGTCATTAACAGAGGAGAAGATGATGCAGTGTAGGGAGGAAGTTAAAGGAAAAGGCAAGTGCCTTTCCTTTTCCTGCATATCACAAAAGTGTCCTATACCAGGTCTTTATTCCCTGCCCCTGTTCACTGCACTCTCAGATGGTATTTATGTGGTTATAAACTGACCAAAGAATGGCACAACTTAAGGTTAAGATGCTTTTATGTGACATAGGAAATAAAAGACAGAAATCAAAGTATATGTCTTCCTTGGATGATAAGGTTCTCAGTATGATCTTACCCAGAGTCTCTATGGCTGTGCATCAACCCCTCGAGATGAAAAAATTAAGTGCCCTTGAATCACTGCAGCCTTTTGTTATGGCTCAGCTGGATGGTGGAGAATTACTATTGTGCTTACTACTAGTATTCTGACACTCAGCAGACCAGCCTGACCTAATTTATAATCTCCATAACCACTCACCTGCAATTATATTAGAAATACCTTTTTCCTCTCTCTTTTCTCCCAAGAGCAAAACTTTTGGATCTCATTTGTCTTAAAATGTACTCATTGCTTCCCGGGGTCCTTTAAGAAAGAATAAAACCTAACACCGCCCAGCAAGGGTTGTTTAGAAGAGGGTGCCATTTCCTCTCACTCCAGGTTGGGAGTCCTGAACAACTGGGAATCAAGAAAGCCTGTCAACTTTATTTAATTAAAATGAAAAGAAAGAAAACCCACTTTAACATTTCTAATCAACAGGAGTCTAATGAGTCATGTTGGTTCCTGGAGTTGAGACACAGTAAGGCATTTTGGAGCTAATTTGCTTCATTAATATTCAAAGGATGTAGATCACCCAGCATTTTCTAGGTGGCATGAGCCAAAAACATCAGAGGTAAAGTTTTATTTTGGATGTGATGTTAAACAGATGTTTCACAATGAACCAACTATAGCATCTAATATAAGATAACTGTTAGAATAATTGTCTTATTTCCTGCCCCAATCCCACTTTCAAAAGGGATCTATTAACTCTTACCTCTAAGATTTCTCTTCCTCTCAAGTTTTTAGCCTTGACACTGATGCTACTAAGACAATGGTGCCTGGCTTTGGCATAGTAGAAATCACATGGCCTTTGGAGCCCATCAGCCTGGGTTCAAATCAGGGTATATTCAACTTCTAGGTGATTTTTTTTTAAGATTAACTTATTTGAGAGACAGAGAGAGAGAACCTGTGAGTGGAGGAAGGGACAGAGGGAGAGAGAATCTCCAGCAGACTGCCAGGGGCTAAATCCCAGGACCCTGAGATCATGATGTGAGCCAAAATCAAGAGTGGAATGCTCAACCAACTGAGCCACCCAGGCACCCCATTCCAGGTGATATTTTTAAAAACAATTTAGTTAACTTGTCTCTTGTTCAGTATTTTACAAATATTTGTAAAAACACCTTTGAGCTAGGCACCAGAGCATGGGAGAGTTGAAGCATTATGAACCTCAGTTTCCTCATCTGTGAACTGGTGGCCATATGTTCTCCTTCACAGGGTGGTGGTACTAATGAAATGCAACAGGATATAGGAAACACAGAGAGAAGAGTAGACATCAAATAAATGGTAATTTTATCTCCCCCAGTACAGGATCACCCATACAGATAACTGTATTCAGGCATTTAAATGTAAAATTGTGATTTTTGGTATGGAATTATAAGATTGACAGGTAGGGTTTAAAAGGCCAATTGATGGAGTATAGATAAGTAAAATTCTCTATGAGGGGGTAACCTAGACCTTGTTGTCACTTGATCTAACAAACAAATTATAAGTCAAGTACAATGAATCCATGTTAATTCTGTATACAACTAGTCCTTAGCACAGGTCTTACATATAGGATGCATTTAGTAAATGGTTTCATAAATAAGAATGACCCAACTAGAGAAAGAGAGTAAATTGCATCTCTTCCCAACAATAATACTGTACACAATTTATAAAGACTTTCACATTCACTCATTTAATACCTACATGTTTATGTATATGTATGTGTATATACATTCACACAGATCTACTATGTTTAAATATAGTTCCAGAGTTTGGCCTTCTCCTACCTGCTCTGTTGCAACACGTCCTTCTCATTCTGCCTGCTTCTCATCCAGCTCCCTCTCCCATCCACGTGCTCCTGCTCCGGCCAGGGTGATCTTTTTGAAATCCTCCATCTCCTCCCATTACTGAGTTGCTGGAAAACTTTTGATTCCCAACACAAGGGAAGATGGCGAAAGGCCAGGTGACCCCATTTCGGGGAGCCCCTGAAATGAGCTCAATTCCTGCAAAAAACACAACAGGAACACTGTGAGCACCCATGAAATCAGCCTGAAATGTGATATTTTGCACTCTGGATCACCGTGGGGGACAAGGAGTATCGGCTAAAAGGTAGAGTGCAGTGAGAGTGATCAGAGGGATATTCAAAGACAAGGGGCGCAGGGGAAGAAGCCCTCAGAGGCGACCCATTGGAAGGCAATACCCCAGCACAAAAGTGCTCTGTGTTCGGGAACAACAGCAGATTAAGGTCTGATTCAAAGCAAACAGAAACGGAGGGCCTGAGGGGCAGCTGGAGAAACGGGGATCGGCAGAAAGTGCTCCTGGTGCCACGTGAGGGAACCTGTGGAACCTGCGGAGCCGAGTCTATTTTTCTGCCGCTTTTTTTCCTTCTTTTTTTTTTTCTTTCCTCCACTGCTTTTCTCTGCCACTTCTCTCCACCCCGTGGACCAGGCACGGATCCCCCAGGGAAGGCGATTTTGCAGACTTGTGTGGGAGGTGCAGGGCCGCGGGACCTCAGTCCCTCCTGCATGGGGGTCACACAGACTCCCTGGGCACAGACAAGGTCACAGGACCCAAAATCAGTTGCGGTTTCCTGGTGCGGGAGTAAAACGACAAGTGGGGACTCTGGACAGGAATCAAACCAGCGTCTGCGCCTGCCCGGCTCTGACAGGTGGCCAAGGGAGAGGATACAGGAAGACACTGTGGGCCCCCCCATCGTCCAGAGGGTTGCTAATTAAGGGTTCTCTCTGGGAAGGAGGTCTGGGCGCAGACATCTTGCTCCAACCTAACTTCCTCAACAGCTGAAAAAGGCCTTAAAAGAACACCC